>MDKH01013820.1:0-19763 GCA_005239495.1 Nicotiana undulata | reverse complement strand
GGAGTTAGTCCAGGATGCCTTGGATAAGGTAAAGATTATTCAGGATAGGCTTCGTACAGCTCATTCTAGGCAAACGAGTTATGCGGATCGTAGAGTTCGAGATTTGGCTTTCATGGTAGGAGACCAAGTGTTCCTGATAGCTCCCCGCTAGTTCTTGGGGGAAGAGGAAGCGTGACTGCTTCGCAGCTTGCTGAGCCGACGGTTGTGGAGCCGAAGGCTTCCTCACCGAAAATTGTTGATGGTGACATACCTCAGGCTGAAGAGGTTCTCAAATGTGTGTCAGATGGAGTCCCTGAGCCAGTCGACGACCAAAACATTTCCCGAGCCGAGGGGAACTCGGTAGATAAGCTCGGGGAACACAGTTCCGACGCTCCCCGAAGACAAGAGAAGACCCCAGTTGATCCGGCTGGGGTTATTGATGTAAGTGATTCTCCGTCGGGTTCGACGTTCTCTCCAAGGGAGGTGCGGGATGCCCGCAATATGCAGACTCCCGACATGGGGGCGTCCCTTTAGGGGAATGATGTGTTTGAAGGGTAGTTCACTGGGGTCGAAGAAATCCCCGATCTCGATGCTTTGCTCATTTTCGAGAAAGCCGATAAGCTCTGCAAACAGAGCTTAGTGCTTATGATCTCAGGCCATAGTGCTTTATAACCAAGACTTTGCTAAGTCTCAAGCTGAGTTGACCCATTACGAGTAAGAGTGTAGGAGGCTATTATCGGAGGCGGACGAGCTCAGAGTTCTCTTTGCCAATAAAGAGGTAGAACTGAATGACCTTCGAGCTCGTTTGGAAACGATATCTCGAGAACGAACCAATCTTGTTGAGCAAGTAATATAGTTTTCGTATGTTTTTACTTTTGTGTTTGTCCGATTTTGTTATTTTCTTACCTTTAGGTTGACTTTTGCAGCTTAAAGAGAAAGATGCCATGATGCGGGAGGGGCTTAGAGCCAGGGATACTGAGATCCTTGGACTCAAACAGCGTGTAGATGAGGCAGCCTTTGAGAGATATGTTCTTCAAGAGAAGTTGACTTTGGCTGAGCATCATCTTCGGGATGCAAGGGAAGAATGCTATAAGTACAAGGATCTTCATGTTGAATCGGCCGCCGCGCTATCTGCAGCTAAGTTCGAAGCCGATGTGCTCATATCTTTGTGTCGAGAAGATGCTACTGCTGCAAATGCTCGAGCCAAGACGGTATCTGAGGAGGACGACCTCGAGCTGACCCGGGCCCTCGAACATGCTCGATTAAAATCTCGGAGATAGGCTCTCTAGGAGGCACAAGCAGGGGGCTTCGATCTTTTGGTCGATATTGAAAGGGTGAGGGCCCTAGAAGAGGAATCGGCGGCCCTGCTTACTTCTGATGATGATTCAGGCAGTGGCTAAGGAGGTGATGAAGATGAAGACGGAGTCCCCGAGAGGGAAGAGGCCGTCAAAAACCTGGGGGCCGAGGGACAAGCCGTTGAAGGCATAACCCCCTGTTGATACCCAATTTTTACTCAAATTATTTTCAAATTTAAATATGTACCTTCAAAATCACTCCTTAAAGTAATTGATATTTTTTCATAATTTTTCGTATTTTTATCAAATTATTTTCCTGTTTATTTAATGTTTTATATTCTATAATTATGCATAAACGGTGCTATAAATAATTTCCATACATTTTCTTACTCAATATATTATTCATAATCCTATTCAATTTATTTAGGATTTAATTATTCCCTAAACTAGCCAATGATTGGCATCATTTGGTTAATTATAGCAATTTTGCAATAATGGCACAAATGTACGTTTATATTGTTTATAAAATCTGTAATTGATCATTTTTATATTTTTTACGCTAGTTAATCGTCTCAATTTCATTTATTTGGTCTTAATTTTATTTTACGCAATTATTAGCTATTTTAAATAATTAATTATCCTATTTAAATTGGGTATTTAACATTTGGCCTATTTCCTATTTAAAACTTAGCCAATCTTTTAACCCCAGCCCCACTTGATTTATTAACCCAATTCACCCAGCCCAAACCCAATTCCTACCTGTCCCAACCCCTTGATCAATCTGAGCCGTTGATCAATTTAAATAAACGGCCCAGATTATTAGTTACCATAATTAATCCTATGACCTACCCCCCCAGACCCTCATTCTTCACGACTGACTCTTTCTCTATCTCTCTCTGTGACGCTCTAGTTCTCTCTAGAAGTCTCACTGACTTCTCCTTCTCCGATGAGTTCCATCCATCCTCTCCGGTTGGTTTCTCACAGAAAACCTTAGGTCTTCATTATCACATGGTCATCCACACCCCTTGTACCGGTCCAGTGATACTTTAGGGCTCTCAAGCAAACTTGGAGCGGTCCAACTCATCTCCCATGATCCCATGTCACCTTTCCGGCCTCCCTGGCCGTCTGAGTAACGATCTACGACCTACTCCGGCTTAAGCCGGTGCCACCTCTGAGGTTTTTCTTTTTCTATGGGTTCCACGAAACCCTGATGCTATGATTCTTCAACTTATTTTTAGATCTCCTCTAGATCTACAGTATTACGAAGCTTTTCTACATTTCTTTTCTCTGAAAACCCCATCTTTTAACGATACTTGCTATTTCAAAATTAGGGTTTCTTAACCCCTTTCAAAAATGTTTTCTTACTTATGATTTTAGTGACTCATACTATATGTGGAATGATTCTTTTATGTTTTATGGCTCTCTAAGCTATTATGCTAAAATCCCTATTTCTTTTAGCCTGTTCGATTATGTGTGCTTGTTTTCATGTGAAGCCATTCATATATTCTCTGATTCTTGTCGCTAGGGACTCAGTCTTATTGTTCTGTGATTCCTTGCTTGGGGTTCCCTATTTTTTTGCTATTAATTATTAATTTGATACTGGTTAATGACTGTTTGCCTGATAATCACTATTGACTCTGTGTATCTCTTTGCTTAGCCGTGATATTTTCCTAGAACCTGTGATTTTGTATATTCTGTACTGATTTTCAAAATACTCCCTTACTTATGTGATACTTTCCTTGATTATACTGGGTTCCCTGTAATTGTGATTCCATTCGAGATTTCCTCGACTGATTTTCAGAATTAACACCATACTTTGCTTTATGAATATACTATTAGTTCAACGTTCCTTAATTATGTACTATATATTTGGCTTTTATTATATGCTATATGATTTCATTGCCCCTAATTTACAAAAATCAGTCTTATAATTGATTCCTTTTCCTTATTTAACCATGATTGCACCGTTTGAACTTGACTCCCTAATTAAAGGATTCTAATATTTTAATTGATACTAATTGGTTACTATTTCCATAATTATGCGCTCTTGCTTTATTTTCCTCACTCATTTTCAACACTATATATACTTTGTCTTCTCTCTTTGCATAACACACACGGATACATTGAGAACACTGATACAATAGTATACTGCATATCACCAAGGTATACTTGAAACTCAGAACATTGACATTGTTCTAAGTCTTCTTTGTTTTCATATACATCCTCTCCTGACTACTCAGTCAAGACTGAGTAATCCTTGTTGCTCTCTTGCTTCTGTACACTACTATCTTGCTTCTCTCTCTCTTGTTCTGCATACTGCTGTTTGCTGCACCATCTCCTTGCATTTTGTTGTTCTATACCCTTGACTGGTGTGTCCCTAATTTAAGTTTACAGTACCTCAACACAATATGTTTCAGTTCCTGCTAATATACTTGGTAATCCTTTTGTGCTTTATTTTATGGTTCTATTGTCTACCATATAATTAGCATGACTCTATGATGCCCCTCTCCCTTTTAGTCTAATAGGTATTCTGCTTTCCCTTTTGTGATCCAATGTGACCCTGTTTGACTCTTATGTAACTAGCATGCCTGTTTACCTATGTGGTTGTGTTTCTCCTATCTCAACATGACCATTGTTTCTTTTATGTTTTCATCCTCTACTTAGCTTCTAATACTGCAAACCTGTGCCCCTTCTACTTGATGCCTAAATACAGTATAATTCTGACTCCATACCTAATATACAACTCTGCTAATATGTGATGCCTTGTGTCAACTATGTGATAATTATTTGAACCTGTAACTCTGTTCTACTGCTGGCTTAATTGTCCCCAATTCCTTATCCTTGTTTGTGTTTGTTCTTCCTTGAATTTTTTAGCTGTAGAATTGTGTTTGCTTGGCTTTTTTTGTAAACTATTTTTTTATATAAAGCTCTTACATTATCCTCTGAAGTTATATTTTAAAAATGTTACTTCAAACTACTTTCAAACTCAACTCTTTTAAACTACAAACACATCTCACTACTCTTAGACTTTAGGTTCAGCCCCCTTCGTGTGAGCACTGCCTTGGGGACCCCTGAGTACCCATTGAACTCTAACACACAAGGCTGGCATTCCATACTGAACTTACTCATTCCTGGCTAGGGAACTTGGGTGTGAGCACTGCCTGGGATCCTCTGAGATCCTTAGGAACTCTGACACACCTGGGTTACAAGAGGTCTTGGCATATGACATGTTGGATCTGGTACCCAGGCCTACTGTTAGGCTCTCTATAGTGTAACTTCTTAATTTTTTTATTCCTTTGTGTAATTTATGCAACAATGGTCTGTAATAACATGTAAATGAATAATTGGGGCTGGATAGTTAATGTGGGAGGGGACTATGCATGTTTAGCATAGTGCGGGTAGAGACCATGACTATAGGATTTTACTTACCTGTGTGTGCAATAGATATCATTCTTAGGACATGCATATCATGCACTAGAAATCATGTTTAGGTTCTTTATTTCAGCATATTAATTATATTCATATCATCTCATAAGCCCCGTTCACAGTTAATAACTATAACAAAGTAATAAACTGCTATGATGTTACTGCTACTGCATTTTCATAAGTACCACATTTAGAAATAATGTTTTAGGTATTCATGTGTGCATTAGATACCATGTTCTATAGGATTTTGCCTTCAACATGTTTGTTATTATGTGAATGCCTAGTCAGTATGTATCAGATTTGGTAACCCCATTAAAACTGTGCAAAAATGGATTAAAAAAACGTTTATGCAAATTCGACATTGTCTTCAATGTATTCCATTTTTTTAACATCAGGGTCAATGACTTGCATTTCAATAGTTTGACTCTCATAAGACAAATAATCAGTATCATGAACGCCTAGGCAAACCTTAGGCCCAATGACATGAAAGTCAGTCGTTTTATGTCTTGGTTGTGTTAAAAGCGATCTGTAGAATTAATCTGTCCCTTCTGAAATCCATAGAACTGCGCTGTTTGTCATTGTTTTCACTCCTGCTTTTCCTAACAACCGATGGATTTTCCAAACAATTATCCCTTCTACAAAAATCATTTTGTTTGAATCCTTGCTCTATTTTAAATTTACTGGTTTCTGAAATAGTTTACTCATTCTCCTTTTTATTAAAGTTTTCTTAAACTACTGACTTCTACTCTGCTTTGAACTGCTAAATCTTTTAAAGTCACTTCCCCTTTTGGATCTCTCTGTTATTTTAAAATCATGCTTTACTAATTTTTCTAAAAAAACTTCCCATTTACTTTTACTAACAACTTCATTAAACTGCTGTGCACTTTTCCAATCCTGCCCCTGTCTTTAAATTACTAGAATTTTAAATCAATCATTCTCTTCTTAAGACTACTCTATTTTAATTTAATTCCCTGCCTTAATTACTAGTTTTTCAAAGAATCAGTCCTCTGCCAAAACTGCTGAAACTTACTGTTTTCACTCAAATCTCCTGTTGTACGTTCTGATTTTGAGACCGTTGTTGTGTTCGAGACGTGCTATTTATGTGTTTACTTGTGGAGGGATATGTGAGCCCCTTATCTGCCTTTGTGTGCTTCCCTATATCTATAGTTATTTTTGTATGTCGCTTAGAGTTTATCCTTTAAACCTAGGGGTTCAGCCTAGTACTCCCCTTATAGGATTAGTAGTCCTAAACACCCTCCGAGACTTATATAACGGGACGGGTAATAGCACGCAATAAGCTTCGTGACCAACACACGCGTTTTAAATACCTTAGCGGGGTAGGGAAGGGTAGAATATGGATATGATGACCGGTGCGCTAATACCACATGTAGCCCCTCTTCGAGGCGTGACATACCTGGTATTGCATTGATGTGATCCATATTGCTTTAAAACCTAGGACATTTTTCATTCAAATGATTTTACTTTGCTATTCTTCAAATTTCTTTTAATAATTTCAGTATTTACTTGAACTCCCCTCTTACGTGAGCCTTGCTTGTCATTTGTTTACTGTCCAAATTCACAAAACTACTTGGATGGGACCCACAATGGTGGATCTTGAAGGGTGCCTAACACCTTCCCCTTGGGATAACTTCAATCCCTTACCCAATCTTTCGTATTGCAAACTAGTTTATGAGTTAATTATTCTAGGTTCCCTAACGCACCATAAAATCGTTAGGTGGCAACTTTTGCTTAAACCTTTTACTTTAAGGAGTTGTCCAGAATGTCATGAAACCCGATCTCCGCGTACCGAACCCGTGCGAGGAAAAAGGGGGGCGTGACAGCATGGCGACTCTGCTGGGTACATTCCCTAGGCTTTTACCATTAAAAGTTGCTTTGTGAATTTGGACCTTTAATTTTGTTAAATGCTTGCACCTTTTCCCATTCCCCGCCATATGCTATTAACTGTTTAATTTCGCAAAGTATTTATTATGCCTAAACGAAACTGACATATCTTTATGTTTTCTTCGTTACCGCTTTCCATTATAACTATTGTATTTTCTTTCTTTACCGCTTTCCTCAACGTGAAAATACATGCCTATTTGTTTAAATGCTATTTATTGCACATCATGCTCCGCATTCATATTCCACTCGTGCCTAACAAAATCATATACCAACACTTACAATGGGTGGTTGCGCTATTCCAATATTACTACCCCCTAAATTCGGAAAGGCGTATTTGCGGAAAACTAGTCGATCATCGGTGTAGTCGACAGTTCCGTGCCTTCCCCCTTGAGTTGTCCGTTCAAGGGTACCGGTCTAAAACCCCATAGAAACCCTACTCTATTGTAATGTTGCATGAATCATGGTCAAACCTAGCCAGGCTAATGTGTTATCCGCACAATAACCTTTAAGATAGCCTTGTCCAAAGTCCATTGGGTTTCCCTAGAACCCAAACAGACGCCTTCACGTTCTGTGCATTTATTTGGGGGAACTAAATGCTCTTGCTAATTATTGATGTTAAATAATAGAGTCTGGTGGGGGTAAGGGCCTAACCCTTTTTGTTTTGCAGAAATGAGGCATGAAGTCCCCAGACTCAACATGATCTAAAGTATGCCAAGACGGCCAAGCTTAGAGAAGGTCCTTCTGGGACCAATTAGATAGGATTTTCTTTTCCGCTTTATCAATGTAATAAGGCCGATGGCCATTAGTAATTTTATTTTTTGTATCGTTTTCGTATTTTGTCTATTTTTTATCATCAATAAAATGAGGCATTTAGCATTCCAAGTTCTCCAAATTAATTTTTCGCTAGGCCTACCTCGGGCACAAAGAGGTTCCCCAACTTAGGATGCGTTTTACATTTTCGCATTACGTGTTTAAATTACCGCAATATTCTTTATAATCCCCACTGACTTCGTTACCTTTTTGTTTTTCCTTTATTTATTATTCCCCTCCCCAAAGGTTAGTTCGTGCATTCTGGCATCATCAGTCTATCGCACAAGATCCAAGGGCCCTCCTCTTACTCCTCCTCCTAGTCCTCCCAGGGGAAAAGACAAAGGTAAAAGTAAGATGGAAGAGTCCAGCGGCACCAGACAAGAGAATAGGGTTGAACGGGTAGAGGCCACTGACGGCCGGGGTATTCAGGTTTTGTATGAGAACATGTCACCATTGGAACAAAAGCTGCTGAAAATTCAAGAAGAACTTGATCAGGTCCGGAATCTGGCCAATCTGTCTTTTTCCCTCAACGTCTCTGACGTCACCCCTACACCTCCACAAAATATTCCAAAACAGCCAAATCACCCTGCACTTCATCCTCACGCCGCTCCCCCAAAGAACCAAACTCTCCCAGCACAATGCAACACTTGCTACAACACTCCGCCTCCACCCCCGGGACCTCAGACTCATACAAAAGATCATCTCTTTGCCTACAACAATCCCATCTACGTGGAGACTATGACTCAATCCACCCCACCTGTCACACATACGTCTGAGTCCGATGAGAAAGACCTGCTTATCAAGAATCTGGCGGAGGAACTTAGGAAGCTGACTAGCCGAGTCTAGGGTGTTTAAGGAGTCAAGGGGATCGAAGGTCTGAACTATGAAGACCTCTGCATACAGCCTGATGTCGAACTGCCCGAGGGGTACAAACCTCCAAAGTTCGAGATGTTCGATGGTACTGGTGACCAAGGGTCCACTTGAGGACCTACTGTGACAAATTGGTTAGCGTAGGAAAAGACGAAAGGATCCGCTTGAAGCTATTTATGAGGAGTTTGAAGGGAGACGCACTATCATGGTATATCGGCCAAGACCCCAAGAAGTGGTCCAACTGGGTAGGTATGGCAACAGACTTCATGGATAGGTTTAGATTCAACACGGAGAATGCACCAGATGTGTTCTATATCTAGAACTTGAGGAAGAAGCCCACAGAAACCTTTCGCGAGTATGCTACTCGTTGGAGGTCTGAAGCTGCCAAAGTTAGGCCTGCCTTAGAGGAAGAACAGATAAACAAATTCTTTGTTCGGGCTCAGGACCCGCAATACTATGAATGACTGATGATGGTTGAGGGTCAAAAGTTCTCCGACATTATCAAATTAGGAGAGCGGATTGAAGAAGGTATCAAGAATGGTATGGTTACTAACTTTGAAGCTTTGCAAGCCACAAATAATGCTCTGCAGTCCGGTGGTGTGTCCATAAAGAAGAATGTGGGAGCCGTGATGGTTGCACAACAAGACAAATCCCCGCCTAAATACCAGGTCTATCCCGCACCTCCATTCACCTATCATCCTGCTCCAAATTACCAAGCCCCCTCACCCTCATACCAAGCTCCACCACCCACGTACCAAGATCCACTACCCACATATCAACCCACTTCACCCAAATACTCCCAACCCGCTCCCGTCTACAACACATATAACTCCCAGCCATCTCACTACCAGTTGCCCCCTACCCGTCAAAAATTCCCTAGGCCTCGCCCTAACTTTGATCGTCGCCTTCCAAAATAATACACCACCATATCCGAGCCCATCGACTAGTTGTATGAAAAACTCAGAGATGCTGGTTACGTCACACCTATCCCTGTTGTCGCCCGTGAGAACCCTTCTCAGTGGGTTAACCCGAACAAATCATATGCATACCATTCTGGCATGAAAGGACACACCATCGATGAATGCCGCTCTTTGAAGGATAAGATACAGACCCTTATTGATAACAAGATCATTGTGGCCAAGGAATCCGCTCCGAACATCCGTAACAGTCCTTTTCCAGACCATAAGGTTGGAGGTATCCATATGATCGATATAGAAGATTATTGGGATCCCGAGGGGTCAATCGGGTTGATCGCAGAAGGCGATGACCCAAATAAACCTGCAGTTACTCTCAACCCGATCATAGTCCAGATCCGACCATCTGAGAATGCTGAGGTGAACATGTCTATCCCACTTGAGTTTGAAGCTGCACCGCCTGCAAAGGCGAAGGCCCTAGTGCCAATTGAGGTTGATTTCATGTCTCCGGCAAATGCACTCGCACCCTTCGAGGTTGCAGTCTTGCCGCCCAAAGCCCGTGTGCCATTTGAAGTAAGGATAGTCGCGCTAATCCCAGTGGCGATGTCAACCACACCACCTTTCTACTCAAATGCTGTCCCTTGGGATTATACAGCTGAGGCGAGAAGGAAAAGTAAAAGCAGGTCTGAAGAAGACATCGCAACACATGCTATGACGAGAACTGGTAGAGTTTATACCCCTGAGCATCTGGCCGAGTCAAGCAAGCAGGCTGCCAACCGGCCTTTCCTCACTGAGACAGGTTCAGATGATCTTTGGAGGAAAATACAGGCTAAAGAATATTCGGTCATCGACCAACCGAACAAGACACCTGCACAGATATCCATTCTCTCTTTGTTGCAGAGTTCTGAGACACATAGAAATGCTTTGCTGAAAGTGTTGAGTGAAGCCTATGTACCGAACAACATCACTAGCGGGGAAATGGCCAACATGGTAGGCCAAGTACTGGAAATCCAAAAAATCACTTTTCACGAAGACGAGTTGCCACCTGAGGGATTGGGACATAACAAGGCCCTGCACATCACCGTGCAATACGAAGATTACTTCATAACCAGGATTCTTGTCAACGGAAGGTCCAGTATTAATATATATCTGCTGATAACACTCAAGAAGTTGGGTAAGGGACTACATGAGATAAAGGATGAAGCAATCAATGTGAAAGCCTTCGACGGTTCTCAAAGGTCTACCAATGGGGAGATCAGTCTATGTCAGCAGATGGGACCGACTTGGTTCGAAGTGGACTTTCAGGTGATAGATGTGCCAACATCTTACAATATGCTGTTAGGAAGACCCTGGATCCATGCTGCTGGGGCCGTAGCGTCAACACTATATCAGGCGGTAAATATCGAGTGGAACCATCAAGAGGTGATCATCCACGGCGACAGTAGCAACCCTATTTACAATCGCCAGACTATCCCTGTAATTGATGGAAAGAGAAAACTAGGTGAAGTAACCTACCACCATATCGAGCGGGTCAATGCCGTCGACAAGGACAAATGGTGGGATAGCAAGATCGAGAGCATCTTGAATTGGGGAGGATACGAGCCAGGAAAAGGGCTTGGTAAGAACCTCCAAGGGATCACGAAGCCCATAAAACTCAAGAAATATGGTACTACTTTCGGTCTGGGGTATGAGTATACATGGGAAGAATTCAAAAATTGGTCGCCCCCATGGCGCGGTCACTATTACGCCTTGGAGCAGCCAATATCTCATTTGGAGCAGACTTTCTAGCAGGCTGATATCATCTATGGGTCCGATAAAGAAGAAGCATTGGCGGCAATGAGGGACTTGTTTCTAGGTGACGGGGACATGGATTGCTGTGTTGTTCTCGAGGAGGAAGGGGAGGAAGGCCCTTCCATACAGGCAGTGAGCAGAGGAGCTCGTCTCAAAGACTAGTCCATTCGTATGACCAATGTCCGCCGAATCCCGAGGTAGCAAGGCTAATGAACTAGCACTATTTACTGTTTATTAAATGAATTTATTTCCTTTTCTGTATTTTCAATTCCTGCAATAAGATCTTCAATGTTCAAAACAATTATTCGTTTTATCAAAGCATTTCCAATCTCTTTATGAATCTCATATTTATTTGCTACTGTTTTCTCCCATTACTTTATCAAACACGTCATTACTATTACTTATCTTGATGAACCGATGATTGTGACGTGCAATGAGACAACGCAACAAACAGACATTGATTCAGAAGAATATGATATACCCGACGAGATTGTCAAAGAAATTGAGAACTTTGAGAACAGACCTAAGTCCAACCTGGACTAGGCGGAAAGTATCAATCTGGGGGATTCAGAGAACGTCAAGGAAACACGGATCAGTATTCATTTGTCGCCGTCAGAAAAGAAAGAGTATACCTAGTTTTTAAGGGAATATGAGGACATATTCGCCTGGTCATATGATGACATGAGTGGTCTAAGTACGTCCATTGTGGATCACAAACTGCCAACCAATCCAATGGTAAAGCAAAAGCTCAGAAAATTCAAACCCGACATGAGTTTGAAAATCAAAGAAGAAGTTACCAAGCAGATCAACACCAAGGTTCTCCGGGTAGTTGAGTACCCGACATGGTTATCTAACATTGTACCTGTGCCGAAGAAGGACGGGAAGGTCAGAGTCTGTGTCGACTACCGGGATCTCAACCGGGCCAGTCCAAAAGATGACTTCCCCTTGCCAAATATACACATTCTGATTGACAACTGTGCCAAACATGAGTTACAGTCATTCGTAGATTTCTTTGCTGGTTATCATCAAA
Organism: Nicotiana undulata; assembly: GCA_005239495.1. NCBI lineage: Eukaryota > Viridiplantae > Streptophyta > Magnoliopsida > Solanales > Solanaceae > Nicotiana > Nicotiana undulata. Next base: position 7,746 of record MDKH01013820.1, on the reverse strand, counting down.
TTTGGATGGACGAAAAGGATGCTGAGAAAACGGCGTTCATTACGCCATGGGGAGTATACTGTTACAAGATGATGCCATTCGGCCTGAAGAATACAGAGGCCACCTACATGAGAGCTATGACTACTATATTCCATGACATGATTCACAAAGATATTGAGGTGTATGTAGACGACGTTATTATCAAGTCAAAGAAAGTTGTTGATCACATGGAGGATTTGAGGAAGTTCTTCAACAGGTTGAGAAAATACAATCTGAAACTGAACCCTGCGAAGTGCGCATTTGGGGTTCCTGCTGGGAAGTTACTGGGGTTCATTGTAAGCCGCCGGGGAATAGAATTGGATCCATCCAAAGTCAAAGCCATTCAGGAATTGCCACCGCCAAAGAACAAGAAGGATGTTATGAGTTTCCTGGGGAGATTTAATTAAATCAGCCGATTCATAGCACAATCTACAGTCATTTGTGAACCGATCTTCAAGATGCTAAAGAAGGATGCCGCAACCAAGTGGACCGAGGATTGTCAAAAGGCTTTTGACAGGATCAAGGAATATTTTTCAACACCGCCAGTTTTGGTGCCGCCTGAGCCAGGTAGACCTCTATTACTCTACCTTGCAGTGTTAGACGGAGCTTTCAGTTGCGTGCTTGGGCAACATGATGAAACAGGAAGAAAGGAGCAAACAATCTACTACCTCAGCAAGAAGTTCACTCTGTATGAGTCCCGGTATTCTTTATTAGAATGCACTTGCTGTGCTTTGACTTGGGTCGCCCAGAAGCTAAGGCATTACTTCTGTGCCTACACCACATACCTCATATCCAGGATGGATCCACTAAAGTACATCATTCAGAAGCCCATGCCCACTGGCAAGCTAGCCAAGTGGCAAATCCTGCTGAGGGAGTTCGACATAATTTACATAACTCAAAAGGCTGTCGAAGGACATCCACAAGCAGAACATCTCGTTGAGAATCCTGTGGACGGGGAATACGAACCCCTGAAAACGTATTTTCCCGATGAAGAGGTATCATTCGTAGGAGAAGACATTGCAGAATCCTACGACGGTTGGAGGATGTTCTTTGATGGAGAAGCAAACTTCAAAGGGGTTGGTATTGGATCAGTCCTGATATCAGAAACCGGTCAGCATTATCCGGTATCCGCAAAACTCAGATTTCCCTCCACCAACAATATGGCTGAATATGAGGCCTGCATCTTAGGGCTCAATATGGCCGTCGACATAAACGTCCAGGAGTTGTTAGTGATTGGGTACTTAGACTTACTGGTACACCAGGTACAAGGAGAATGGGCAACCAAGAATTCCAAGATATTGCCATATCTACATCATGTACATGAGCCGAGAAGGAGATTCACAAAGGTAGAATTTTGGCATGTCCCCAGAATCCAGAATGAGTTCGCTGATGCTTGGGCTACTCTGTCATCTATGATCCAGCATCCAGATAAGAATTTCATTGATCTTATTCCAGTGAAAATCCACAATCAGCCAGCTTACTGTGCCCATGTTGAAGAAGAAGCATACGGAAATCCTTGGTTTCATGATGTCAAGGAGTACCTTGCAAAGGAGAATACCCAGAGCTTGCAAATACCACTCAGAAATGCACACTTCGGAGATTATCCAACAATTTCTTTCATAACGGAGGAATCTTGTATAGGAGGACTCTCAATTTGGGGCTATTAAGGTGTGTTGACGCAAAGGAAGCATCAAAATTATTGGAGTAAATTCACGTTAGGACATGCGGCCCACATATGAACGGGTTTGTATTAGAAAAAAAGATACTTCGAGCTGGTTATTTCTGGATGACCATGGAGACAGACTGCATCTAGTATGTCCGAAAGTGCCACCGATGTCAGATACATGGGGATATGATAAAGGTACCTCCAAGTGAGCTTAATGCAACAAGTTTATCGTGACCATTCGCCGCCTCGGACATGGACGTTATTGGACCAATCGAGCCTGCCGCCTCTAACGGACACAAGTTTATTCTGGTTGCCATTGATTATTTCACCAAATGGGTCGAAGCAGTATCCTACAAAGCAGTTACTAAGAATGTTGTGGCCAATTTCGTCTGCGATCGCATTGTTTATCGGTTCAGGGTTCCAGAATCAGTCATCACCGATAATGGATCTAATCTCAACAGTGACCTGATGAAAGCCATGTGTGAAATATTAAAAATCAAACACAAGAACTCCACAACATACAAACCTCAGATGAATGGAGTCGTTGAGGCTGCCAACAAAAACATCAAGAAGATACTGAGGAAATTGATAGAGAAGCATAAGCAATGGCATGGGAAATTATCATTTGCTTTGTTGGGGTATCGCACCATAGTCCGCACATCAATCGAGGAAACTCCTTATATGTTGCTTTACGGTACAGAGGCTGTTATTCCTGCCGAGGTTGAGATTCCATCTCTGAAAATCATACAAGAAGCTGAGCTCCGCGACGCAGAATGGGTAAAGAGCCGTTATGAAAAACTAGCCCTCATAGACAAAAAGAGGATGAACGCAGTCTGTCATGGCCAATTATATCAGAACAGGATGATCAGAGCCTTCAACAAGAAAGTCAAGTCTAGAAGATTCACACCGGGGCAACTGGTGTTAAAGAAAATCTTTCCACATAAGGATGAGGCCAAAGGGAAATTTTCTCCCAACTGGCAGGGTCCGTACATGGTTCATAGAGTGCTGACAGGAGGAGTTCTTATACTCGCAGAAATGGATGGAGAAATTTGGCCTAAACCAATCAACTCAGATGCAGTCAAACGCTACTATGTGTAACCCTTTACGCTTTCCTCAATGTTGTAAATTGAACTACGCCTGACCTGATTCCCGTTTAAGAGGGGATACGTAGGTAGCCCTATGGGTTCGTTCACAATTTAATAAAAATCTCATTTCCCCCCACAATTGGAAACTGGGGCAAAATTTTGAAGAGGACCCTCAAAATTCTGAAGCAAGTTTTGCCAATCGCCGCACAAGCAGTCGCTAGAAGTACTCACCCATCAAGCCGGGGGAGAATTTTGAGGATGACCCTTAATATTCCGTGGCAGGAAGGTTGCAATGTCTGCGTCACAAATGCCGGTTCACCTAAAAATATTTTAAATTATATGCTTATATTATATCTTTTCAAAATCATGCATATCTATTTTTGGAACAACTTGTTTAGAAAACGCTACCCCAATGATATACCATGATCGAACGAGCAAGCCAAGCCAAGCCAGCGGAGATACGAACTAACCTTCCCTTTACAGAACTCACGATTTTTCTTTGGATGCAGACACGAAGACGACAAAAGCCCTAAGCATATTATTATCCCCCGCAAGACGTATATCTCTCAAAGACACGCTCTCAGATGCGTCGCACATGACGACGCTTATTATCATCGCAAAATAACGCTTCATTCGCAACAATCGTATCGCCGCAGTTCATCACAAGCTAAGAACTCTTACTGTCATATTATTCCCTGCATAAGGCTACTATTATGCCTTCCGAGGTTCTATGCTACCTCCCTCTCTGCATTTTTATTTCCTGCATCGCATAAGGCTACTATTCTGCCTTTCGAGGTTCTACGCTACCTCCCTCTCTGCATTTTATCTCCTGCATTGCATAAGGCTATTATTCTGCCTTCCGAGGTTCTACGCTACCTCCCTCTGCATTTTTATTTCTCTGCATTGCATAAGGATATTACTCTGCTTTCCGAGGTTCTACGCTACCTCCCGCTCTGCATTTTTTATTTCGTGCATTGCATAAGGCTACCATTCTGCTGTGATGACCCAAAAGGTCATCTTATGTAAATTTAATTATGACTGTGTTTCAAGGCCTCGAAAGCCTTCGTTAATCTCACCTCGATGTGCATACACAGCCCGAGCGCGTAGCCGGGAAGACTTTATGTGAAAACTTGACAAAGAGTTGAATTTATGATAATTAATTGAATAAAGTTGACTTTGGTCAACATTTTTGGTAAACGGACCCGGACCCGTGATCTGGCGGTCCCAAGAGGTTGGTAGGAAAATATGGGACTCGGGCGTATGCCCGAAATCGAATTTCGAGGACCCAAGTCCGAGAAATGAATTTTTAAAGAAAATTATTTTCTGAAAATAATAAAGGCTTATGAAAATGAACCTCGATGTGAAGCCTGTGATGTCGGGCCCATATTATGGTTTCGGAGCCCGAAACAGGTTCAATATATGTTATTTAAGTTATCTGTGAAATTTGGTAAGAAACGAGCTGGATTTGACGTGTTTCGGATCAAAATGGGTAATTCAGAGTTAATGAAGTTTTGAGGATTTTCATAGAATTTGAAATTTGGCTTGGAATGTGATTTTATGTTACTGGGGTCCGAATGAAATTCCGAGACTGGAAATAGTTCCGTTATGTCATTTATGACTTGTCTGCAAAATTTGAAGTCATTCCGAGTAGTATAGGCCGGTTCGACGCATTTAAAATGAATTCTAAAATCTTAAGTTCTTAAGCTTGCTTCAATTTGGTTTTGGGGATTGAATTCTGAGTTTCGTTGTTGTTTTTCGCGTTCCAGAAGTTCGAGCGAATCCGTATCATGAATAAAGACTTGCCGGTGCATTTGGACGAGGTCCCGAGGGGCTCGAGTGAGGTTTGGACCCCCGAGAGCTAAGTTGGAAAAACTAGATTTTTGCTGTCTGGTTTCCTTCTCTACGATTGCAGAAGGTGGGTCGCGATCGCGGAGAAGGAATTGGGCTGGGCTGCTGATTGTTCTTCGCGATCGCAGCTTCCTCTTCGCGATCGCGGAAAGCCGGACTCCATGCCTTCGCGATCGCAGCCCCATTGTCGCGATCCCATAGTGCCAAGCCAGGGCCGGGCACAGTTACTCTTCGCGATCGCAGAGGTCTGGCCAGTTGGCCTTCGCGATCGCAGAGCCCTTGTCGCGATCGCAGAGAAGGAATTCCTGGGCAGTTTTATTAAATGCGGGACTTAGCCTATTTTCTCCATTTTCATCTTCCTCCTCAAGTTTTTAAAGAGCTCTTCAAGGAACCTTCCACCACTGTTATTGAGGTAAGTAAATTCCATGGTTTTACTAGTTTCAAACATTAATTCCTAGTTAAATTCCCTACTAAATTATCTAAAATCATGGAATTAAGTAGTAATTTTAGGGGTCTTGAAGGTTTTGTGATTTTCCATTTTTGGCCATGAATTCAAGTAGAAATCACACCTTAACGATCCTTAGGCTATGGGTGAGCGACCCCTTCGAGAATTTTCGGAATTTGAGCATGCGGGACCGGGGTTGGAATTTGGAAATTTTTCAAGAATAGCGATTTTATTGAATAACTAAGATAACTTCCCACATTGTGCATGCATTGATTTAATTATACCCCTTTTGGCTAGTTGCGAGTCCTCGGGTGTAGGGTTCGGAGTTTCGGGCGCAATTATTGTTCGAGGGGTAGATTCGGCACGAGGTGAGTCTCCTTTCTAACCTTGTAAGAGGGAATTGTCCCCATAGGTGATGTATATGCTATGTGTAAATTGTTTGGGGGCTACGTACGCACCAAGTGACGAGAGTCCGTACGTGGCGGCTATCATTGTTATGTCCGGGTAGTTAGGCCCACATCATGTCTTATATGCTTCCTCGTAATGCCTTATATGCTCCCTTGTAATGCTTTATATAATTCATTGTGACACCATATGTACTATGAGATCATGTTTTATATAGTATTGTTCCTCCGAGGCTTTATGGAAAGTTGTTGAATTGAAAGGAATTTGTTATGGAAAGTAAGTATTATAAGATATTGGGATCGGGCCGTACGCCACGGCAGGTTTGAGAGTGATTATGCCTATATGGGATCGGTCCGTACGCCACGACGGAGTCAAAAAGTATTTGAAGTTATATGGGATCGGGTCGTACGCCACAACGGAGTTGAAAAGTAATTTTAATATAAATGGGATCGGGCCGTACGCCACGGCGGAGTTGAGAGGTATTGCACACATATGGGATCAGTCCGTACGCCACGACGAGTTTAGAAGGTGCATTATGGGAGCGGGCCATACGCCACGGCGGATCTAAGACTTGGTGATTATGGTTTCGTTGCGGTGGTCTTACCCTTGAAAGTGCATTATTGCTTAATTCAGTAATTGTTTGGATTTCTGCTCTTGATATGTACTTGTTGCTTATTTCCTGACATGCCTACTGTATTTCATTATATTCTATCATATGTTATTACTGATGGACCTTAGTGAGTATCGAGTCGACCTCTCGTCACTACTTCTTCGAGTTTAGGCGGGATACTCACTAGGTACATATTTATTTGAATATGTACTCATGCTGCACTTCTGTACTTAATTGTACATGTGCTGAGGCCGGTGCTTCTGGTTATTGTACCGGAGATAGACCCTGAGCTAGTGGACTTGACTTCACGGTGAGCTGCTTCCTCTGGCGATCCCCAGCAGCACCATGGAGTTTCATTTACTTTTGTTATTTTCCCCGTCTATTTCATCCAGACTGTGGATTTGAATATATTATTATCCTTTGTATATTTCGTTAGTATGCCCATAACACTCGTGATACTAGTTCCTGGCACACGCGTAGTGTATATTGTTTTGGGTTTTGGGTTGTATAGGCATGCATATGCCTTATTTTGGCCATGTAGTGTTATGCTTTTATTGACATGACAACCTATCATCGTGTTTAATTGTTTAGAATTTGTAAATATTGACTTGTTTAATCAAATGGGAGGGTAACACTTAGTGTAATTCATATTGGCTTGCCTAACCCCGTCATTGGGCGCCATCACGAGCTGGATTAGGATTCTGGGTTGTGACATCTGCCTTCCGAGGTTCCATGCTACCTCTCATTTACTTTTCAAAGAAACCACTTTTCATGTTGTTACTTACTTTTGCTTCCTTTCGGGCTAAGCTCTGCCCTTTTCAATTCGCAAGACTAAACTCTGTCTTGTTAGCATCATACTACTGCATTCTTCATGGGCTGAAATATCGCCAACTTGTCCAAGGGCGTCATCGTTCAGAGGCACTATCTTCATGACCCGAGAACATCATTTCATGGCTCGAGGATCTCTTTATTCAACTTGCATATCATTATTCAAAGGCATCATGGTTCGGAGGCACCATCCTCATTGATGTGCCGGAGAATTTCGGCACATTTAATACCAAATTACTTTAATTATAGTTTGTTTTAAGAGCATTTGCCCTTTATACTTATATAATTTTGACATTTTGCAGTGCATGAGATGTAAATACTCAAGACCATGAAAAGAAAGCAAAGAAGCTAAAAAGTGAGGGGAGCAACAATATGCGATCGCATATCTGACAAAAGAGCGTCGCATAACTCAAATGCAAAACGCATTTTTTACCCAGGGATCGCAGACCGCAACAGAAAAGATGGGCCAATACCAAGGGCTAAAATGCGGTCGAGTATGCGATCGCATAACTCACATGCGAACCGCATACTTAACCACAGAATCTCCGATGCCTGAAGTTGCACCAAGAATGCGATGTCAATCTGCGGTCGCACATCAACAATGCGAACCGCAAATCAACAATGCGATGACGACAAGGAAACTAGGGTTTAGTTATGCGATGAGAACAAGAAGGATGCGATTCACATTCCTGATATGTGACAGGAATGCGATCGCATAACCTGTCCGTATGGGTATTTTTGTCTGTGACCCACCCGACCTTTGGCCCACTATAAAAGAATTTACTTGGGTTTTGTGGGTCATTCTTGTCCAGTCTTTGAAGAACATTCCCCTATTAGAATA
>ML265907.1:0-34664 GCA_005239495.1 Nicotiana undulata | reverse complement strand
CTGAGTTGGCGTACTCATAAAGACTCCCTGTGCCTCTGTGCACAGATCCAGGTACGAGCTCGCCGCAATAGCTGACGCAGGTTCGTTAGCAGCAGTCACGGGATTTCGAGGTAGCTGTTCAGTGTCCACAGCTTCTCCATTTCCCTTCCTTATTTAGTTTAGCATTTGATTCAGAGACATATGTTATAGTTTTAGCAGAGTTAGATTTATTTATTCTTAGATGCTCGTGACTATTGACTCCAGTTCTTGGGAGGTTGTTAGACTATTATTGGGACGTTAAGACTTATTTCTATAAATTATGATGTGGTTGCTTGCTTATTATTTAATTGTGAACTATTTTAATTGAACAAAAGCGTAGCAATGTGATGGTTGGCTAGCCTAGTTCCACGATAGGCGCCATCACGGCTTGTTAGGATTTGGGGTCGTGACATTATCGTAAGAGGCTTTTATTTAATTAAAATATAAAACATAAAGTAAACATACATATTAATAATTTAAATCAATATAACATATGTTGTTATACCAAAGCATATAACATTATATAGTATAATAATTTATTGTTTACATGATGAATTTGAATAATCAAAATACATCATTCAGTATGAATTAGAAGTCTATTCCACAAATTACTATATATTAAATTCACCATGAAATAATAAGCAAAGCCACTCACACATGATAATATTTTTCAATAATTTCATCTCAAATTCATCACACAACGCCTCCATATTAGTAGAAGACTTGCATTGCATTTTTAAAGGAATACCACAAGGCCCATCTCCTTCCTCAATATCTACAGTAATGTCTTCATTAACATAATAGTTGAATTCCTTACAGATAGAAGAATATTGTTGCATGAAATTTTGTATAACAATGGTAGCTGTAACAAGGTGATCCCAGGTGTAAAACTCGAAAGATGACAAGTGTAAAATAAAAATAATTTTAAATATATAAAAAGTTATTGTTTTCGTAAAAAAGAAGAAGTTAAGTATGTTACATTCAATTTCAAAAAGAGTAACTAATTATTAACAACACATAATGTATAATTTAATTTTCTAAAATTTAAATTAAAAAAGAAACTAATTATTACCTAACCTAACTAACTTTGTCTAAGTTACCAAGTGGCCTATTGTTGTCACGACCCAATTTCCTTCTGTAGGATGTCGTGATGACACCTAATCTCTAACACTAGTAAGCCTAACACATGTTGATTAAACAATAGATTTCTAATCAAATAACAAATAAGCATAACATAAATTTCTATAATACGCCAACAATCTCAACATAATACAATATCCCAAAACCGGTAGTACAAGTCATAAGCTTTTTTAAGAGTCACTAGTAATAACAATACATCACCGTTCCAGAGTAATGGGAAACAATGGAAATAAAATACAACAGAAGGTGACTTCGGAGCTTGCGAACGTCAATAGGCATACCTTGAAGTCTCCGGTCGCACATGCACAATCAAACTTACCTAGATCTGCATAAAAATGTGCAAAAGCGTAGCATCAGTACACCATATTGGTACCCAGTATGTATCGAGCCTAACCTCGGTAGAGTAGTGACAAGGTTAGGTCAAGACACCTGCCAGAAATGTAAACATGTGCATGATATAACATAGAGCTAACAAGGGAAGTACGTTAAAGTAAGACCAACGATAGAAGAATTAGGAACTTACAATCAACGACAAAAAAAAAAAGGAGCGCGAATAGCAACAAGAAATAATCGAGTAATAAAGTAACAAAAAATAGTTAGGATACAAATGAAATATGAATGAACTCGAGTATGGAGAACCGATCACAACCAAATCTATCAAGTCGTACCCAATGCATAAGTCATAACAAGAACTACCCGAGGTACCACTCCTCGTAAATCTCAAATCATAAGTCACAACTTCCAAATCTTACAAGCATAGAACCTTGCCTACATTTTTCCCAAATCACTTCCGCACGGCAAAGTCTACATGCTATCATGTACATCGTATGCGTGTAAAATTTCTAAATAGAAAGTGCAAGAGGTTTATTTATATATGATAAGGCATAATAAAACCTTAAATAAAGTAGGGGATCAAATGAGAAAACGAGTTTATTTTTTAAATCATTTGAGTGAGGAAAGTAATATTTTTTAAGTAAAATAAAGTATCAGATAAGCTATTGAATTAAGTATATAATTAGTTAAAATAAAACATAATAACGAAGTTTGGGTAAAGTAAAAACATCAGATAGGGTAAGGGGTTTAAGTTGAGAAATCAATTAAAGTAAATATGAAAATTATTAAGAATACTAAAGTATCGAATGAAACGACGAGTGTTAACTTAAAGTCACATAAGGTAAGTATGTTAATAATTCTTTTGGTTAAAACCATTATGTTAAAAATAACTCAGCAATAGGGGTGGGCGTTCGGTACTTCGATACGGTATTTATAAATTACGATTCGGTACTTCAGTATTTGGTATATCAATTGTGCATACCAAATACTGTACCAAAGTATTTTGGTATGATTCAATATTTTTTGTTTGGTTCGGTACGATTGGGTAAAGTTTCGGTATTACACCGAACCTATCTAACGTGACGAGAAGTGGCACTGGCCAATGAAAACATCATATATATAGTTGAAAAAACTTATTATTTCATTGCACTAGCAAATAGTTCGGCTTGGTCAGAGAAAGCTTGTCATAAAGCAAACCAAATCTAATTATGAGTAATATATATTGCTCCAGGAGAATGTTTTCTGTCACGACCTGAATTTCTCACCGTCAAGACCGTGATGACGCCTAATATTGAACCCGCTAGGCAAGCCAACATTACCGGTTATTTTATCTTGTTCCTTTATTCTTAACAGTTTACCAGATATAATAATAATGTCAACGGAAAGTAAAAATGCAGCATAATAGAATTTAACGGTCTAGTTAAATACTAATATCCAAAGCCAAAGTACTCCCAGAACAAGTGTCACAATTTCACAGACTGTCTACGAATACTACAAATAGTGGTCCGAACAAAATAAATATACATCTATCTCAAAAGTAAGCAAGAACAGAACAGAAATAGTATAAAAGGGGACGCCAAGGTCTGCAGACGCCTGCAGGACTACCTCGGGGTCTCCACTGGACTGAAGGCAGCAACCTCGATCTAGGGCCCGAAGGATCCAGTACCGGAATCTGCACAAAAAGTGCAGTGTGTAGCATCAGTACAACCGATCCCATGTACGGAGTAAGTGTCGAGCCTAACCTCGGCGAAGTAGTGACGAGGCTAAGACACAACAACCACATAAACCTGTGCAATTTTATCACATACGAGAAACACTAATAACAACAAGAATTAAACATATTAATACGGGAGAAGGGGAACATGCTGAAGGGAGAAATATTAAGTTATAACAATAACGAAATAAAGCAACAAAGTAAATATCAGACTTAAAACAATAGAGATAATGACACAGAAACAATGCACGGCATCACTGTTTAACCAAAGAATTAGATTCTCGGCCAAAGCTATTTTAAGAAATACTCGGGCTTCTGATAACCAATAAAATTAGCTAATAATATAATCAGATTCGTAAAAAAGAAGGCAACAAGTATGCATAAAAGTAAATGTATTTCAGTAGTGGTTTGAACGTGTCCATACAAGTAATTTTTTACTCCCTTTTATAGGGAATTTATTAATATAACGCCTACTCTTCTTAATGATTGAGCATTATAATATTACTAATGTAACGTTACAGTAGATAATCATAATTGTTGCGTGAAGATTATGTAACGTTTGGCTCATTGATTGAAGACCTTTGAATCCGCCCTTTATTCTGCCTTGGTTCATTCTGACCATGTCTCTTCAACTCTCCAATTATATTGAGGCTCCCGTATTTAATTGTCTCGTGGGTATGCTGTTCCGTTCCTCTTTGTCCCATACCTCTTTGTAAATTTATGACCAGTTGTCATATTTCTATTGCTCCACATGGATTGCCTTGTCATTAGAATTAGTATGCGTGTGAAGCCTATTTTTACCAATACAGATAGTCCCCCACTTACCATTTATTTATTAATTAAATATTTGGTAAGTGGATACTTATTTATGGCGGAAATATTTTACCGCCGCTTCACTCTACCATCGCATCTGTCTCTGAATGTATACGTCGCATGTCGCTTCCATTTAATGCTCCTGCCATGTGGCATTCTCGGATTAGTTCTGCAATTATTTAGCGCCTTTTAGGGCTTTTTGCAGTTGCATCAGTCATGAAGTGACAATTTCAATTATGACATTCACATCACTGTTTTTTCTATTTTTTGACGGTTGCCTCTGAGTATAAATACCCTTTTTCTTTCATTTGCTTTCACGAAAAACTTCTAACTCTCTTTCATTGTTTGTAAATTCTTATTTCTTGTAAACATGTCTTCCTCAAGCCAGCAACCCAAAAATGTCATCATTGTAGATGAACTAACTCCTTCTTCTGCTCCAATCCGGAGTAGGAGAGGTGGTAGACTTAGGAGTTTAAGTTCTATACCTTCCAGGGGTTCTTCTTCTTCTTCTCATATTACTCCTCCACCATCTTCTAGGTCTAATATTCCTTTGTCTTCTTCGAGGGCTAGGGCTTCCAGATCTTCATCGAAGAGTGAGGAACATAATAAACCACTTCGTGAACTGAGAGTCGATGAGATTGTCCCCGCCAAGTTTTCTTTTGTAAAGGATAGTGAGGCCATTAGTAAACAGGTTTCTTCCATGTCATCACATGATAATGTTGACCTTTATCCTACCCAAATAACATAGGGTTTAGTGTCACTCGTATGCAGAGATTGTTGTTGGAAATCTGATTTTCCGGTTGTAGTTCCTAATGATAATCAAAGAATAACCTCTTATAAAACTGGGTATTCTTTTGTATACACTTATCCCTTCATTTTAGGATTTAAGCCCCCTATCGACCCTGTCATCATAGAATTATGTCGGGTCTTCAATGTTTGTTTGGGACAGATCGGTCCTCTCGTTTGGAGGGCAGTTGCATGCCTTAGGTATTTCGCCAACTTAGCTTCCGTTCCATTTACTTTCCATCATCTTATTCACCTCTATTCTCCGATGTTGTTCCGCCAAGGAGTTTTTACTCTCACGGCTAGGAGTAAAAGAGTTTTAGTTATACCCGATGATGACAAGGATGGATGATGGTATGTTCGGTATGTTGCTGTCCCTACTGCAGGTTTAGTAGGTGAAAAAAATCTCCCCTTCCCTGAGAAGTGGAACTTTGCACGTGAGTACAGTTTTGCTCGCTTTCCTTCTTTATTTTTGATAAATTATCAGTACCGTGACTGTTTCTTTTTCTTTTGCAGCAACCATGGGAACCGTCGAGAATGTCTCCGATTTTCGTGATTGGGTAGAAAAACTTTTGTTAATCACTCCTTTAGAAGAACGTTCTTGAAAGTACCTCTCTTCGAGGTTTGGTTGGAAGGTGAAAACCCATGGTAAGGGGTTTTTTTACTTCCTTTCTTCCTCCTTTTGAGCTTTTCTGATCCCTTTCATTTGTTAGGGTTTCTTGCTCGTTGAATATCTGCTGCTGCTGTGTCCGCTTAAAAACTTTCCCTGGCTAAGGCCCATGAAATCATTGCTAGCTCCTCTTCATAAAAAAGCAAGGCAAGTGGGTACCAGACTTTGGAGGATGAAGAAGAACAAGAGGAGGGTTCGCTGATTCATAGGTCGCAAAGGAGGAGGGTCGTATCTCACGATGAGCCTATTCCCGTTACTGATCCTCCCATACCTGAATCAGAGCTTTCTGCTCCTGAAGATACAACTCCCTCTCCTGTCAATGAATCAATTGATCAACTGTTCCAGCAAGGCTTTGGTATAGTTTCAGAAGAAGCGCCTCTTGCCATTTTCCCTCCGTCTGCTCCTGCGGAACTTTCGTTTATTGCTCCCGTTGCTGTTTATGCTCCCCAGCCTATTCCATCTGTGCCTCCTTCATCCATCCCTACTTTCGTGCCTTCTATTATCGAAGTAGGGTCTTCCAGTAGGAGGTGATGAAGCAAGTAATGATAGAGGTTCCTGCGGGAGGCAGCCTCTTGAAGAAATCAGGCCAAGCGGATGTATGGTTAATTAAAACCCCTGATAGGCCCGGTGGAGAAGTCTAAGCTGGAAAGTCACAACTCCTTAACTTGGATGAACGAGATTGTGCACTCGTCTCTGAAGGTAGACTTTAAACCATTCCTCCTTCTTTTCATATCCTTTACCGTATCTAACTTATCCTTTTATGAAGATAAATCTTATTGGCATAGAATTAATGAAAATAGTCGTTCAAATGGAGAAATTAGAAAATGACTATCATACCGAGGCTGAAAATTGGAAGGAGCAATTCGAGAGTCTGCAGCTTGATATAGAGGCAATGAAGGAGGAGAAATGTACCTTGGAGCAGCAAATTAGAGTTATTGCAGTGGAACTGGCCATAGAGAAGGCATCATCAAATCAGGCAGGTAAGGATAAAAGCATCTTGGAGTCTTCCTTTGCGGAGCATCTTTCCTATGATAATGAAGAGATAAGGAGCCTAAAGGCTTTGTTGGATCAAAAGGAGTCTTACACAGGTGAACTTGTGCAATCGCTTACTCAGACCCAAGAAGACCTCCGTGAATCTTCAGACAAGATTCAATTTCTGGAAAGATCCCTTGCCCCTTTGCAGGCTTCTCATGATGTTGTCGTGGTTGAGAGAGATGAGCTAAGAACCGATATTGAACAATGGGAGAAAGACTACGAGGCTCTTGAGGACAAAGCAGTTGTTGATGTTAGTTGGGCTTATTTGAATGCCCGACTTGACACATTGACGGAAATGGGCCAAGAGAATTTTGACTTGGAAGTTGAAATTTCCAAGACCAAGGAGATGATTGAAAAGTCTCGACAGAGTCAAAATTTCTCGTCACCTGAAGTTGAGGTCCCTGATGAAGCTGCTGCTCAAGCCTCGCCATCTCAAGCCGCTCCTTCTGCCAACGAAGATAATCCCCCCCATCTAGTGAAAGAGTTTATTGAACCCTATCTTTTTTTTCTTTTTATTTGGAACAAGTGGTGGTTACCCCCGGTCCCATTTGGGGGTAAAGTTTGGTTCTTGTAAGTCCCCAACTGACAACTTAGGGGCAACCTCTGTATAAACAAATCTGGCTTTAAACTAAGTTAATACTTAGTTTTTTTGCCGTAATATTAATATTAGCATGACTTATGATTTCTCGAAATTTTGTTTACTCTTAAGTCTTTGCATGCTTTTTGTTAGGTTTTTTGTTTTACCCTTTAGTTTTTAACTTTGCATTGAAGAATGCTTTGATATTTCATGCCTTTTTCCGATTAGCACGATTTGTAAAAGAGGGCCCTTTTATGATCGACACTTGATGAAGAAGACGTCTCAACTTCATAATGGTACGAAAAAGAGATAGGAATTCACATGTTTTTCTGAATAATGCCTGTGAATAAAGTCTTTGTATTATTCGAACTTTCATAACATTTTACATGTGTTTGAGTATCGTCTATAACTCTTTCGTAACTATTTTTCTTACAACAAATTTTGTATAGATACGAGGGTGTGAATTTTTTCCCGTAACTATTTTCTTTTACAAATTTTTTTGAATAAATACAAGGGTATGAATTTTTACCCGTAACTATTTTCTTTTACAACAGTTTTTGAATAAATACAAGGGTATGTATTTTTACCCGTAACTAATATTCTGCCTTTAACCTAAACATTCGTTTATATTTACGAATATGTTTTTTTGTAGGTTTCTGAATCAAGCTTTGTATTTTTGTCTTTGGCTCTTTGATTTTGCTCATAACGCTTGACTTGTTGGGAAAAATGGATCTTCAGGCTTGAGTTTTGACTTTTTTGATAGTCTTCTTTGCTTCTTCTTTGCCTTCCATAATGTATAGTCCCCCAAGTGCTTGAGCTTTGAAGAATGAAATATTGAGCACTTGACTATTCCTTTCTTGTGGTCCTTTTCCTGAAAAGGAAAAAACATACGAGACTCGAAGATATATAGTTTAGATGATGACTGCTTAACCCTTTAAAACGTCCATCGAAAAGTTGTAACCCTAAACCGGAAATTCAGTTACTTCCTCGTGTCTATGCAGGTCTAATATCATCATCTGGTGATGGGTTAGCTTTTTGCCTATCATCTAAAATGGTTAGTATATTTTTGACTGTACTAAAATGAAATCGAACGTAATGATACCTGACCGTGGGTATTCCTTTTCCTTAGAAGTAATACTTTTTCAAATGAACAACGTTCCAACTTGTTGGTAAAATTCCGCCATCCATCGCTTCCAGCTCATAAGCGCCTTTTCCAGCAATGCCACGGACTTTGTAGGGTCCTTCCCAATTTGGATTTAGCTTTCCTGCACCGGCTTCCTTTGTTGATTGGAAGACTTTAGGACGAAGTCCCCAATTTTGAAATATCTGAGTTGAGATTTTCTGTTGTAATATCGCTCTATAATTTATTTTTGAGCTACCATCCGTATTAATGCAACTTCTCTCCTTTGCTCGAGTAAATCCATATTTGTTCTCAACTCGTCGTTGTTTGTTTCTTCTGTTGCTGTTGTAAATCTCGTGCTTGGTTCGCCAATTTCCACAAGCATTAAAGCTTCTGAACCATAAACAAGCGCGAAGGGGGTTTCTCCTGTGGCTGTTTTTGCAGTAGTTCTGTAAGCCCATAATACTGCCGGTAGCTCTTCAGTCCAATTTCCCTTAGCTTTTTCCAACCGTTTCTTCAAATTGTTGACAATGACTTTGTTCGTTGACTCGGCTTGTCTATTAGCCACTGGGTGATATGGGGAAGAGGTGATTCGTTTGATTTGTCAGCTTTGGAAGAATTCTGTGATTTGTGAGCCTATGAATTGTGGGCCATTGTCACATACGATTTCCTTTGGTACACCAAAACGGCATATGATGTTTCGCCATATGAAGCTTTTCACTTCTTTTTCCCGCACCTGTTTAAAAGCATCTGCCTCCACCCCCTTTGAAAAATAATCTGTTAATACAAGAAAAAACTGTACCTTTCCTTTGGCTGGGGGAAGAGGTCCTACTATATCAATTCCCTATTTCATGAACGACCAAGGTGACATAACTGGGTGGAGTAATTATGCTGGTCGATGCATATTGTTAGCATATCATTGGAATTTATCACATTTAGCTACAAAATTCTCAGCGTCGTATTCCATTTTAGGCCAATAGTACCCTACTCTGATAAGGGTTTTGACTAAAGACCTTGCTCTTGCGTGGTTTCCACAATGTCCTTCGTGTACTTCTTTCATTACGTACTCTGTTTGATTGGGTCCAAGGCACCTTTCTAGGATACCTCCAAACATTTTGCGGTATAAAGTATTACGAACTAGGCAGTACCGTGCTGTTTTTCGACGAAGTGCTTGAGCTTCTTTTTTATCTTTAGGCACGATACATTCTACAAAATTTTACAATTTCGTTTCTCCAATCCCAAGTTAAATTATTAAATGTTACCTCATTTTTATCCTGGTCGATTGTTTAATGAAATAAGTGTATCACAATAGCATTATCTTTATTCGTTACATCGGTAACTGCTGCAAGATTAGCCAATGCATCCGCTTATGCATTTTCCTCTCTGGGTACTTGCATAATCTTCCATGACTAGAATTGTCTTGCTAGGTCACGTGCCTTTTCCAGATATTGTTGCATTCGAGCCTCTCTATCAGTATAAGTCCCCTGCATCTGGTTTACCACTAATTGAGAGTCACTTTTGATCACGATCTGCTCATTGAGAGTTCTCGTGCTAATTCAAGTCCTGCAATGACAGGTTCGTACTCTGCTTCATTGTTAGTTATGGGATAACATTTAATAGCGTGTCTTATCTTTTTCACCCGTAGGTGATATTAAAACAATTCCCAAATCGGTTCCTTTTACATTAGAAGATCCGTCAGTGAATAGGGTCCATATTCCTGAATTAGCCCCGTTGAAGATTTTCAATTCTTTTTCCACTTTAGGGATTATGTTAGTATTGAAATCGGCGACAAAATCAGCTAAAATATGAGACTTTATTGCAATCCTAAGCTGATAGATTATGCCATGTTCGCTTAATTCTATTGCCCATTTAGCTAATCTCACTGATAATTCTTGTTTATGTAAAATATTTCTCAGTGGATATGAAGTTACGACAGTAATTGGGTGACACTAAAAGTATGGTCTTAGCTTCCTAGCTGCCATGATTAGAGCCAAGGCTATTTTTTCTAGATGAGGATATCTAGTTTCAGCATATAATAAAGATTTACTCACGTAATAGATAGGAGATTGTTTACCTTTGTCCTCTCTTACCAATACTGCACTTACGACAATTTCTGAAACGGCAAGATAGACATATAGCCTCTCCCTCTCCTTTGGTTTAGACAGCAGCGGGGGATTTGATAGATAGGCCTTGAGATCTTTGAGAGCCTGCTGGCATTCTTCAATCCATTCGAATTGATTCTACTTTTTTAGAACCGAGAAGAATTTAAAACTCTTCTCTGAAGACTTGGAGATGAATCTTCCTAAAGCTGCAATCCTACCTGTTAATCTTTGAACTTCTTTTTTGCTCGTAAGTATATCAGGTATTTCTTCAATAACTTTAATTGAGTAGGATTTACTTCAATGCCTCTATTTGATACGAGAAAACCCAAAAATTTACCTGATTCGACGCTAAAGGCACATTTTTCCGGATTTAACTTCATGTTATACATGCGGAGGATTTCGAAAGTAATTGAAAGATGTTAGAAGTGTTCTTCTGCGCATGCTGATTTCACCAACATGTAATCAATGTAAACCTCCATGGTTTTCCCCAGATGTTCCTGGAACATCTTGGTCACTAGCCTTTGATATGTGGCTCCAGCATTTTTCAGGCCAAAAAACCTGACTTTGTAACAATAAGTCCCCCTGTTCGTAATAAAGGTAGTTTTTTCCTCATATGAGGGATCCATTTTTATCTGATTGTAACCAGAATACGCATCTAGAAAGCTTAATAATTCATGACCTGCAGTGGCACCAATCATTTGATCTATATGCGGTAATGGAAATAAGTCTTTTGGGCATGCTTTATTCAAATCTGTATAATCTACACATACCCCCCATTTACCATTCTTTTTAGGTACCACTACGGTGTTAGCTAACCAATTAGGATATTTTACCTCGCGTATTGAACCGATTTTCAAGCGTTTCTGTACCTCTTCATCGATCACTTGATTCTTAAATGGCCCCTTCTTTCTTTTCTTTTGCTTGACAGGAATGAAGGATGGGTTTTCATTTAGTTTATGAGTCATCACTTATAGGGGTATACCTGTCATATCTGAATGAGACCAAGAAAAACAATCTGCATTAGTTTTTAAGTATTCAACTAACTTACCTCTTCTGGTTGGGCTTAGCCTTGCGCCTATATGTACTTTTTGCTTAGGCTCATGCTCGAACAGTGGAACAACTTCGAGTTCTTCAATAGTTGTCTTGATATCTTCGTTCTCTTCTGGTTCCTGAATGACATCAGGTCTGGAATCCATGTCCGTATGACTTGATGCATCATCTGAGGTGATTTGATTCACCTTCTCTTTATTGTTTTCTTCCGTGTCTGTTTGAGTTGTTTCCTCGTCTATTTGATTCTTCCGCTACCTCTTTTTTGTTGGAATGTACCACTGAGTTGATGTTCCTTGAGGTCTGCTGATCACCTCAAATATGTTGAATTCCCCATTTGGAAGGGCATTTAATTACCTGATGTAGAGTAGATGGTACCGCTTCCATATCATGGATCCACGGTCTCCCCATGATTACGTTGTAAGCCATGTCAGTGTCAATGACTTGGAATTTTGTATCTTTGATAACACCTTCTGCATAGGTACTAAGCTCATTCTCCTTTCGTTATGACAGTAGAGTTGTCAAACCCGGACAAGGAACGTGCTTTTGGAATTACATAGTTCCCCATTAGCATCTCTTCCACAACCCTCAACAAAATGATATTGACCGAGCTACTTGGATCAATTAACACTCTTTTCACGTTAGTGTCATGTATAAGTAGAGATATTACCAGTGCGTCGTTGTGTGGGAGAAATAATCCTTCGGCATCTGCTTCGTCGAATAATATATTGTCAGCCTCCAAGGTTTCACGAGTTCGCTTCCCGTGAGTGATTATGAACTTGGTCGTTCTTTTACAAATTATACCATTCACCTCCTCTCCTCCGTGTATCACATTTACTGTTCTCTTTGGAGATGGCGGCTTTGGGGGCTCTTGCATGTTCTTCATATATGCCTGTTTACCCTCTTCACTAAACAGTTCTGTTAGATAGCCTTGTTTTAATAGTTTTTCTACCTCACCTTTTAATAACCTGCAATCTGACGTTCTGTGTCCATGATCGTTATGGAATTCGCACCAGAAATCTGGATTCCTTCTGTTTGGGTTCGATCTCATTTCTTTGGTCCATCGAACTTTATCACCCATATTTCTTAATGCTGTAATTAATTCAGAAGTACTTACATTGAAATTTTAGTCTCCAGTTCTTGCATTACCTCTATTTCGCTCATCTCGATCCTTTCTGGATCTTGATGAGGATGAGCTCGTATCTCTATTCGACGGTCTGTGATATGACCGTATGTTTTCAAATTTGGAATGAGTTTCTCGTCCTGAAGGTCCCATGTATGGAGCGTACCTATTTTTACCTGTTATCCTTTCTGATTCGGAGCGTCTAGAACTGGTGATGTCTTCTGCTTTTGATTGTGCAATGGTATCTTCTTCTATTCGTAACTTGGTGTTGTACCTGTTATAGACATCGTTCCGCGTCGTGGCTAGGAACTCTCTCAAGCTTTCTTTGAGCCTCCTCGTAGCTTTCGAGCTTCTATCATTCAAATTACTTGCAAATGCCATTGATGCCCAATTGTCAGGAACTCGTGGTAACAACATTCTTTCACATTGAAACCTGTCTACGAACTCACGGAGCAATTCCGTGTATCCCTGTTTTATTTTGAATATGTCTTCCATTCTTTTTTCTAGTTTTTGTGCACCGTAATGTACTTTTATAAAGGAATCTGCAAGCTCAGCAAAATAGTCAATAGATTTTTCGGGTCAAAGAGAATACCATGTTAGCGCTCCTTTGGTGAGGGTTTCTCCAAACGTCTTGACTAACAATGATTCAATTTCTTGCTTAGTCAAGTCATTGCCTTTTACTCCTGTAGTGAAAGCAGTAACATGATCACGTGGGCCGGTTGTCCCATCGTATTTTGGTATGTCAGGCATTTTGAATTTATTGGGAATAGGCAATGGTGCTACACTTGGCTTCCAAGGTTGTTGAGAATATGTATCAATGTCAGTACCCTTGATGACATGTGGTACGCCAGGAATTTGTTCGATTCGATCGTTTTGTTCCTTCACCTGTTTCTGCAAGGTTAGTAGTAAAGATTGTAAATATGAATTATTAGACATACATGGTCTTCCTTGAAGAGATTCGTTTGGAGTGCCTCTACTTCCTGAATTTGCTAGTCCGGATTGTGGGTTTTCCACAGTTACGGCGTTGTTTGGATGAGGCGTAGGTGATACAACTGGTAGCCCCCTCATGAAAGCTTGACGAGCTTCATTACATATTCGCCAACCATTTGCTCACAGGGTCTTGTTCCCATGTTTGCTCATTTCCAGTTTGATCATCATTTTGACTTATAGATCTCCCTTGGGAATGGTCCCTTGAACCTCGTGGGGATCCCTGATGTGATGGGGCTGGAGTTCCACTCGCCTGTTGGTTGTTATCGTTGGCGTTTGACATGATTCGTGAAAGGTTGTTTGAGAAAAAACAAAGATTATCAGATTCTCGGTAACAAAACCAATTTGTTTAACCAAAGAATTAGATTCTTGGCCAAAGCTATTTTAAGAAATACTCGGGATTCTGATAACCAAGAAAATTAGCTAATAATTATAATCAGATTCGTAAAAAGAAGGCAACAAGTATGCATAAAAGTAAATGTATTTCAGTAGTGGTTTGAACGTGTCCATACAAGTGATTTCTTACTCCCTTTTATAGGAAATTTCGTAATATAACGTCTACTCTTCTTAATGATTGAGCATTAATGGATAATAATGTCACTAATGTAACGTTACAGTAGATAATCGTAACTGTTGCGTGAAGATTATGTAACGTTTGGCTCATCGATTGAAGACCTTTGAATCCGCCCTTTATTCTGCCTTGGTTCATTCTGACCGTCTCTCTTCAACTCTCCAATTATATTGAGGCTCCCGTATCTAATTGTCTCGTGGGTTTGCTGTTCCGTTCCTATTTGTCTCATACCTCTTTATAAATTTATGACCAGTTGTCATTTTTTTATTACTCCACATGGATTGCCTTGTCATCAAAATTAGTACGCGTGTGAAGCCTATTTTTACCAATACAATCACCCTTCGTGCTTTTACTCTCTTTCTCACCATAAAATCAAAAGAAACGGCACGACATCACCCTTCGTGCTTTTACTCTCTCATAATCATGGCACGACATCACCCTTCGTGATTTTACACTCCCTCACAATATCATGCACGACATCACCCTTCGTGATTTTACACTCTTTATCACCCAAACAAATGGAATAACACCAATCCGACAAGGAAATCAATAGTATAAAAAATAATAAAACCATAACGTCCCCGACAAGGGAGCCATCAGTAGAATCAATATCATCCCGGAAAGGGAAACAACTATAACCAATCTCACTTAGTTACTTAACTTCACGTAATAATTCTTAACTTAAACCAATACTCAACAATAAGTAATACCAAGGAAATACCACCAACATGGATAATTATCAAGTTAAACCCAAGTAGTGCTTAATGAAAAATCACATAAATCACAATATCCGACTCACGAGCATGCTTGACACCAACATATAGATACTCGTCACCACACCTATAAGTTGAACATAACACTAACACGTAACAAATAAGACACAATACCTATTCCCTCAAGCTATGGTTAGACCAAACACTTACCTCGGATTCCACGGCCAAACCCAAGCCTCAATTATCGCTTTCCTTTTAGAATTTGCCTCCAATTCACTTGTATCTAGACATAATTAACATAACAATATCAATAAATGCTAAATAATTCAACCCCCATGCTTAATTATAGGTTTTCTATCATTCTTCCCAAAAAGTCAAAAATCGATCCCAGGCCCGCTTGGTCAAAACACGAGGTTCGGACCAAAACCGGATCACCTATTCACCCACGAGCCCAAATATGTAATTATTTCAGAATCTGACCCCAAATCGAAGTCTAAATTCCCAAATTTGTAAAATCCCTAATTCTCCAAAAATCCCTAATTTCTACACTTAAAGAACAAGATTTAGGCCTAGAAATCTAATGGGTGTTGATGAAAAATGAAGGAAACGAGTTTAAGAACACAAACCTATGAATTGGTGGTGAAATCCCTCTTCACAAATCGCCCAAGGTCGGATTCTATGGAAGGAGATATGAAATTATGGTCTTTTCCCGTTTTTGCTACTGTTTTAAAACACTGGACAAACCTTCTACGCGTTCACGTGAGGTCTGTCGCGTTTGTGTAGCAGTGGCCCTAATGGCTTTCGCGTTCGCGAGACACCCTACGCGTCCGCGAAGGTATACCCCTCTGGCCTTCGCATTCGCGAGCCGCTGGGCGCGTTCGCATAGAATATCGATCCCCCATCCCCCAGTTTCCATCCTAAGGTTGTGCGTTCGTGTTTGACCAGACGCGTTCGCATAGAGAAGCCCCCCAGTGCTCCGCGTTCGCATCCTGGTCTATGCGTTTGCATAGAATAAACCCAGCCCCAACCTCGTTTTCTCTTCGCGTTCACGTGGGTGATCACGCGTTCGCATAGTACAAAACACCAGACACCAGATACAACACTTCACTAGATTTTTCTAAGTCTAAAAACACCCCGATGCCTATTCGAAACTCACCCGAGCCCTCGGGGATCCAAACCAAACATGCACCACCCTAAAAACATCTTACGGACTTACTCGTGCGATCAAATCGCCAAAATAAAATCTTAAACAAAAAACTTAGCATCAAAATCAAAGAAAATTTCAAGAACTTTCAAAGTTTCAAATTTTACAACTACGGGTCAGAATCACATCATATGACCTTCGTTTCTTACCAAATTTTACAAGCACCACTCAAATACTATATTAGACATGTACCAGGCTTCGGAACCAAAATACTGTCCCGATACTATCAAATTCAAACACAATCAAATTTCCAAAAACTCTTATAATTTCAATTAAATAATTTCTTTCAAAAATTCATTTCTCGGGCTTGGGACCTCGGAATTCAATTTCGGGCATACACCCAAGTCCTATATTTTCCTATGGACCATCCGGGACCGTCAAATCACGGGTCGGGGTCCGTTTACCCAAAATGTTGACCGAAGTCAACTTAAATTAAATTTTAAAGGCAAAAATAGCATTTTTCTCAATTTTGCATATAAAGGCTTTCCGAATATATGCCCGGACTGCACATGCAAAACAATGTGAGACAATAGGAGGTTTTCAAGGCCTCGGAACATAGTTTTGACTTTTAAAAGAAGAGATGACCTTTTGGGTCATCACATTCTCCACCTCTAAAACAAACATTCGTCCTCGAACGGACATAGAAAAGTACCTGAATCAGGGAAAGGATGGGGATACTGGCCCCGCATATCGGACTCGGACTCCCAAGTAGCTGCCTCAGCAGGCTGACCTCTCCACTTAACACGAACCGAAGGATAACTCTTCGATCTCAACTGACAAACCTTCCAGTCTAGAATAGCTACCGACTCCTCCTCATAGGTCAAGTCCTTGTCCAACTGGACACTGCTGAAGTCTAACATATGGGATGGATCACCGTGATACTTCCGAAGCATAGACACATGGAACACGGGATGCACAACTGATAAACTCGGTGGCAACATAAATTTGTAAGCTACCTCTCCCACTCTTTCAAGAATCTCAAAAGGGCCAATGAACCTAGGGCTTAGCTTGCCCCTCTTCCCAAATCTCATCACGCTCTTCATGGGCGACACCCGAAGCAACACCTGCTCTCCAACCATGAATGCCGCATCACGAACTCTGCGGTCGGCATAGCTCTTCTGCCTGGACTGAGTTGTACGAAGTCTATCCTGAATAATATTAACCTTATCCAAGGCATCCTGCACTAAGTATGTACCCAACAACCGAGCCTTTCCCGGCTCAAACCATCCAATCGGCGACCGACACCGCCTACCATATAATCCCTCATAGGGAGCCATTTGAATGCTCGACTAGTAGTTGTTGTTGTAGGAAAACTCAGCTAATGGCAAGAACTGATCCCAAGAACCTCCAAAGTCAATAACACAGGCGCCTAGCATATCCTCCAAAATCTAAATAGTACGCTCGGACTGTCTGTCCGTTTGAGGATGAAATGATGTGCTCAACTCGACCCGCGTGCCCAAATCACGCTGAATTGCCCTCCAGAAATGCGCGGTAAACTGCGTACCTCGGTCAGAAATAATAGACACGGGCACACCATGAAGATGAAAAATCTCCCTGATATAGATCTCAACCAATCTCTTAGAAGAATAGGAAACTGCCACCAGAATGAAATGTGCTGACTTGGTCAGCCTATCCACAATGACCCATACTACATCGAACTTCCTCTGAGTCCGTGGGAGTCCAACAACGAAATCCATGGTGATGTGCTCCCACTTCCACTCATGAATCTCAATCTTCTGAAACAATCCACCAGGTCTCTGATGCTCGTACTTTACCTGTTTACAATTCAAACACCGAGCTACATACGCTACAATATCCTTCTTCATCCTCCTCCACCAATAATGCTGCCTGAAATCCTGATACATCTTAGCGATGCCCGGATGAATGGAGTACCGGGAACTATTGGCCTCCTCTAAAATCAACTCACGAAGTCCATCCATATTGGGCACATAAATACGACCCTGCATCCGCAAAATTCCATCATCCCCAACTGTGACCTGCTTGGCACCATCGTGCCGCACCGTGTCCCTATGGACAAGAAGATAAGGATCATCATACTGCTGATCTCGGATACGATCAAATAATGAAGAACGAGCAATTGTATAAGCTAGAACACGACCGAGCTCATAAACATCCAACCTCAAGAACTGATTGGCTAAAGCCTGAACATTCAAAGCAAGCGGTCTCTCCCCAACCGGAATATACGCAAGGCTACCCATACTGGATGACTTCCTACTCAAAGCATCAGCCACCACATTGGCCTTCCCCGGATGATACAAGATGGTGATGTCATAGTCTTTCAACAACTCCAACCATATCCTTTTCCTCAAATTCAACTCTTTTTGCTTGAACAAGTATTGCAAACTCTTGTGATCCGTGAACACCTCACATGAAACGCCATATAGATAATGCCTCCAAATCTTCAGCGCATGAACAATGGTTGTTAGCTCCAAATCATGAAGTGGATAATTCTTCTCGTGGATCTTCAACTGTCGCAAAGCATATGCAATAACCTTTCCATCCTGCATCAACACCGCACCAAGTCCAGTACGAGATGCATCACAATACACAATATATGGCCCTGAACATGTGGGCAAAACCAACACCGGTGCTATAGTCAAAGCTGTCTTGAGCTTCTGAAAGCTTGCCTCACACTCATCTGACCACCTGAACTGGGCACCTTTCTGAGTTAACCTGGTCATCGGGGCTGCAATAGACGCAAACCCCTCCACAAACGGACGGTAATAGCCCGCCAAAACCCAAGAAACTCCGGATCTCTGTGGCTGACGTGGGTCTGGGCCAATCCTTGACTGCTGAAATCTTCTTAAGATCCACCTGAATACCCTCTGCTGATACAACATGACCCAAGAATGCAAATGAACTCAGCCAAAACTCACATTTTGAAAACTTAACATATAACTGACTGTCCCTTAGAGTCTGGAGAACGACTCGAAGGTGCTGCTCATGCTCCTCCCGGCTGCGGGAATAAATTAGAATACCATTAATGAAGACAATCACGAAGGAATCCAAATAAGGATTGAACACTCGGTTCATCAAGTCCATGAACGATGCTGGGGAATTTCTCAACCCGAATGATATCACCAAAAACTCATAATTCACGTACCGAGTGTGAAAAGCTGTCTTAGGGACATCAGACGCCCTAATCCTCAACTGATGGTAGCCAGATCTCAAATTGATCTTCGAAAGTACCTTGGCACCCTGAAGCTGATCAAACAAGTCACCAATCCTCGACAATGGATACTTGTTCTTGATGGTAACCTTGTTCAACTGCCGATAATCTATACACATCCCCATCGATCCATACTTCTTCTTAACAAATAACACTGGCGCACCCTAAGGCGAGACACTAGGCCTAATTACGCCTGCAACTGTGTTTTTAATTCCTTCAACTTTGGCGGGTCCATACGATATAGGTATGAGATAATGACTCAACGTAGTAAATTCATTTTGAAAGTCAATTCATCAAAATAATAATAATATGAAAGGAAAACAGGAAATGAAGGCAAAACAGTAAACTAATGAAAACAACTCAATCCTTGAAATCAATAAACTCAAAAATACCAGTCCTCAAAATCATATGATAAATACCGGAAGCTAACACAATACAACAATGAGCATAATCACACCATCTGTTGCAACGCTTAACCAGCGGTCCCACCGTACAAACACAATCCTCCTTTTTTTTCACCATATAAATATCAAGAATAACATATAAAATCCGTTGCAGCGCACAACCCAATCCCATCGTATCAATATCAAATCTTCCCTTATTTCAGCACATGACATAATCCTCCCTTATTCCACCCATTGCAGTGTGCAACCTGATCCCACCGTATCATCATATCACAATCCTCCCATATATTTACCTGTTGCGGCATTCAACCCGATCCACAAGCAATTTAAATTAACAACAACAATCCAATAACTCAATTTATAGGAATTTCTCCAATCAAAGGGTATGAGTACACAAAAATAAAGGAACCACGTAATAATCAAAGAATGCAACAAATATTACAAAAATGACAGGACAAGTAACGCACGTGGAAACTAAGGTGTGCAAGTAAAGCAGTTAAGACAAGTAGCAAATAGGCACAGAGTCATGGAAGGGACTCAACAATTGAAATATAACAAGACAATAAGGAAGAAAATAACTTCAACTAAAACATATAAGGGCGAAATGACAAGTAAGGGGTACAAGAAGTGTTAACAACGTCAAATAACACATGTAAGAGTAGATTAACTACGAGAGACATAGCACGTCAGGACAATTCAATTAAAGACATGGAAAAAGTCTAGATACCTAAACCGGTCAAGTAACACATATAGCCCATGTACCCACTCATCAACTTCCGTACACGGCTTTCACGTAACACAAATAGAACAATCAACTCGAATCCTAAGGGGTAGTTTTCCCCCACACAAAGTTACGCAAAACACTTACCTCGAAGAACCTAAACTGATACTCTAAATGACCCTCTCGTGTGAAACAACCTCTGGACGGCTAAATTCTAGCCAAAATAACTTCATATCATAATTAAAAGCCATAGGAAACAATTCTGAGCTTCAATCTTTAAAGAAAACTAAAGAGTCAACCCAAGAAGTCAACCCCGGGTCTGCATCTCGGAACCCGACAGAATTCACAAAAGTCGAACACCCATTTTTTTACGAGTTCAACCTTATGAAAATTATCAAATTCCGACATCAAATCGGCCTTCAAATCATGATTTTACATTTTTGAAAGATTTTACAAAAATTTCAATTTTCTCCTATTCAAATTACTAATTTAATGTTAAAAATAAACATGAATCACAAAATATAATCAAATTTGCATAAAGAACACTTACCCAAAACCAATACATGAATACCCTTAAAACATTGCCCAAATCCGAGCTCTCTAAATTAAAAAGTGATAAAATATCAAAAACCCTCGAAATAGAGTACTTATATTCTGTCCAGTGATTTACTCATCGCGATTGCGGAACATCACTCGCGATTGCAGAGACAAAAAAGATGACAGCTGGCCAAACGTTCTCCCCGAACATGTAAAAGAAGTTGCTAACGCGACACACAACTTCCTGCCTATTACGCGAACGCGGTTGCACCCACGTGATCGTGGACAACAAAGGCCTGAGGCACTTCTATCTTCCCTTATATGCGATCGCGTAACTAAGAACGCGAACGCGACAACATAAATCCCTCAACCTTCGTGGATGCGATCGCCTCCTCACGACCGCGAAGAACAACGTACATGAGATCACCATAACACTATGCGAATGCGGAAATAAAGGCATGAACGCAATGAAGAACACCGGGTGGCAGAAACCAACAATAGAAGGAAATGGCATGTATCCCATCAGGAACATACCCGAGGCTCCCGGGACCCCGTTGAAATATACCAACACGTTCCATAATATAAAAGGGACATGTTCAAGACCTCAAATCACATTAAATAACGTAAAACTATGAAACGCACCTCAAAACGAACAAAATGAACTTATGAATTTTCAACTTCTACAACTCGCGCCAAATCATATCATATCAACCCAGAATGACGTCAAATTTATCATGCAAGTTCCAAATGGGACACCGGCGCTGCACCAACTACAAGAATCAAATTTCGAACCCGATATCAACAAGGTCAACTCTCGGTTAACCCTATTTGTAGGTAATTTTCACATATTAGATTTGTTAACTGTTTTAAGGATTCGGGTATAAATAGCTTATAGGAGAAGAAATGAAAAATAATTATTTGTAATAAGAGGATTGATAATCCAAAAAAGGATATAGATAATTTGCTTTAGTGTGGAAAAAGAAGAAGATAATTTGGAAAGTTACAAGACATTACACAAAGAAAAAATCAAAAACAAGAAAGTCAATAATGAATATTGTGATGACCCGATAGGTCGTCTCACGTTTTGAAACCTAAGTATGAGATCTGAAGCCTTAAAATAACGTTTTAGCCTTCCTTGATTTGTGTGCGTAGTTCGGGCGTCCTCCTGGAAAGCTTTTATGTTAAAAACTTAGAAAAATAAGAATTTTTGCCAAAAAACTTTACTGAGTTGACTTCGGTCAATATTTTGAGTAAACGGGCCCGGATTCGTATTTTGACGGTTCCGGTGGGTCCTTACCGTGATTTGGGACTGGGGCATATGTCCATAATCGAATTCAGAAGTCCCTAACCCGAGATATCGAACTTTGTCGAAATTTGAAAGTTAAAGGCTTAATGAATTGGAAATGTTTGACCAAAGTATGACTTTTGGATAACAGGTTCGTATTTTGGTTCCAGAACCCGTTATAGGTCCAATACCATATTTATGACTTGCCCTTGAAATTTGATGAAAAACGAAGTTGGTTTAACATGATTCAGACGTCCGGTTGTGAAAATCGAAGTTTCCAAGTTTCTTGAAGAATTTCATTTGATTTGGTGTTCAATTCATAGTTTTAGGTATTATTTTGGTGTTTTGATCGAGCGAGCAAGTTCGTATGATATTTTTAGACTTGTGTGCATAGTTAGTTTAGAGTCCCGAGGGCTCGGGCGAGTTCCGGATAGGCTATGAAGTGAATTGGACTTAGAACATTTGCTGGTGTCTTTAATTTCTGGGAACTGGCCCCTGATCTCGGATTTGCGAGATCACAGTTCACATTTGCGAACATTTCCATTTTCTGTGAGGCTCGCATTTGCGAGCCATTTCTTCGCATTTGCGAATTGTGCCTGGTCCAGCCTAGGTTTGCATTTGCTATCATGAGGTCGCATTTGCGGAAGGCCAGTGTCCGCATTTACGAACAAAGCTTCGCATTTGCGATGGGACCTGGGGAGGGAGATTCTTTGCATTTGCGATCATTGGGTCGCATTTGCGTTCAGGTCAGTTTTTGCATTTGCGAACCTCATCGCTAATGCGATGATTGCAGAGGTGTGGGAGTCTTTTCCAATGCGAGAAATCGCATTTGCGGGCTTCACATTTGTGAAGTCGAGGTCGCAAATGTGACATCTGCATCTGAACAAAATATGACTTAGACGGGAATTTTGGTTCTTGCTTCAAATTTTCAAAACCTAAAACCTTAGAGGCGATTTTTCCAAGACTTTTTCTTCCCCAAATCGTCGGTAAGTGATTCTAATTTATTTCCTTTCAATCTTTCACTACTTTTCCTAACATTTCAACCTAAAATGTAAGGTTATATGGCGGAATAGGGGGTTTTTGGGTAGAAACTAGGGATTTGGTAAATTAGGGATCTCGACCTCAAATTGAGGTAGGATTCTAAAACAAATTACATAACCGGGCTAGGGGTGAATGAGTAATGGGGTTTTGATCCGAATTTCGGGTTTGGACCAAGCGGGCACGGGTGTTGACTTTTGTTGACTTTTTCAAAAATGGCCTAAATTGAATTCTTGTAATCGTGGGTAGATCCTAAGGCTTAATTTGAATCGTTTGGTTGATAATTTGCTAGATTCTATTGGTCTGGAGGCTTGTTTGATAGTCAAGGCTGTGATTGAGCAGTGAGTGATCTTTGGAGCGAGGTAAGTGTTGTGTCTAACCTTGATTTGAGGGAATTAGGAACCCTCTAACTATTTGCTATATGAATTTCATGTGAGCGACATATATGGCAGGTGATGTGTGCTTATAAGCCGCCAAATTATCTGTTTTCCTGCTTTTCTTATGTTATCTCTTTCCCTGCCTTAATTTTTTCATGCTCTAAATGTGTTCCCATGCATAATAGTTACTTGTTAGTCATTGTTTCCTCTTGTTAATGATATTAGTTCTTTCCATAGTTTCATTATCTCTTATTATTTACTTATGCGGGTTTATCTGTACCTTTTTGTTCCAATTTTCTAATTTGATTACTCAGATTGGTTCTCGCATCCCTGTGCCCAAAAGGATGGGCGAGTTCGGTTTGAGTGTTCATCGATCGGGTGGATCTATATGCTTCACCCTTAGAATTCAATCATCCCGCTCTATGACAGGTCTTAGAAAGTCTATGTGTCGAGAAGCATGATTCCCCTTTCTCGTTGTGTAGTATTATTTATGTGAACTCTCTTGGTGTACAAGCTTCCTATTTGTTTCGGTTTGGTGTTTAGGAATTGTGAATGGTTCCTATGATTTGAATTGTGAATTTACTAGGCAAACTGAGTACTTGATATTGATAGGGTGAGATCGGGTTACACGTCGCAACAGGTGAAATAAGTGTGATATATTGAGGTGGAATAAGAGTGAATATATATTGTACGGTAGGAACGTCTGCACGCCGCAACACGTGTAACAAAGGTGGATTGTTATGGTGGTATGAGGGTGAACTATGATTGTGATATTGTGATATGGTGGGATCGAGTTGCGCGTCGCAACACTTTTATATATTCATTGTTGTTTATGTTATTATGAGAAAATACAGGAGGAATATGAGATGTACGGTTGGATCGAGTTGCGCGCCGCAACAACCTATGTGTTTATGTTTCCCTGAACTGTGTTAGCTGATTGGTAAATTTTGAACGTTGTTGGCTTATTTTCCTAGAGTTGTAGTTATTTCTTGCAATTTACTGCTTTATTCTATTCTGCATTTCCTTTCGGCCTTTATTATATATATTGCGTATAGGTTGTAGTGTGAGCGACCCGCCTTAGCCTCATCACTACTTCGTCGAGGTTAGGCTCGGCGCTTACAGAGTACATGGGGTCGGTTGTACTTATACTACACTCTACACTTCTTGTGCAGATTTTGGCATTGGTCCCAGCTGATTAAGAGGTGTAGCAGCTCGGACTGGTTCATCAAAGACTCAAGGTAGATCTGTTGGCGTTCGCAGACCTTGAAGTCCCCGTCTATCTTTTCTGTTTTTACTGTTTCTTTCGTTCAAAAAGTTGTATTTTTTTCAAACTTTTACTTGTAATAAATCTTAGAAGTTCGTCAATTGTGACTCTAGATCCGGGTTGTAGTAAATATTGAGGCTGTTATATTATTCCGCACACGCTTTAATTCGTTGTACCTTATTTGATGTTATTTACTGAATTAAATAAGGATTGGCTTAATAATTGTCTAATGTTGGCTTGCCTAGCAGGTGAAATCTTAGGCGCCATCACGGTCTCGAAAGGTGGGAGTTCCGGGTCGTGACAAATATGGAAAGTTACAATATGATTAAAGTATATGATATCTTTAAATTTAAAAGAATAGTAAAAATTAGAAACAAAAATGAAAAATAAAAACTTCAATCAGTAAGAGATAATTTGGAATATATAAATTTATAATGCGGATAATTTTGTCTTAAATAAATTAATTTTTTGCTTCTGTTTCTTGGAAGAAGCTAGAATTTTCTGCTTCTTCCCAAAAACAGAAAAACTGCTTTTGCTACTAGCCAAAAGTACTTCTTCGTCTTTTCCAAAAAACTTAAATTTAAAGTACTTTTTGGGAGAAAAAAGTACTTTTGACCTCCCCAGAAGCTTGGTCAAACATGCTCTAATTTACAAACTTACTGCTCTTAAGATATGGTTCTACGAGAGAAATGCTTCGCTCGCTTACGCTATGAGTAATATAAACTTTGTGCGAAACAAATTATATGAGAAGATTACCTAGCTCGTTAGGTAAGTGTAAATGAGTTGCAGTTGGGGGAAAACGTATGTGTTTAACTCGAAATTCGAGTAACAATTAAACTTGTATTGTGATTTCAAGGATACGTGATCTGATTCAATACCAATTGATAAACGAAGAATTAAATAAATGAATTGAATGACAAAATAAATCAAACCAGTGTTGTGGCAATATATCGACCTCGATTCAGGATAGCCTCGAGAACAAATATTAAGAACAGTAAGAACATTAGTGAATAATAAGTAAATAAAGAACATCGCCTATATTATTTTCTCAGTGAATGTTTGATTGTTACAAATGAATAGAGTCCCTCTTTATATAGTAGAGGAATCCTAAATAAGGTACAAATCTAATAACGAAAATAAATCCTATGATTGATGTCGATAACTGTTAGCAGTTCAATTTCTTCCGAGATTTTCGCCGAGATCTTTAGTCGATTACTAATATCTCGCTATTCTGTTACTCGACTTTGGTCATGCCTGGTCTCGATCCTCAGCGGGTGCTTCGATCTTCAAGCTTTTTACTTTTCCATCGAGTTCGAACCAGTCCTATCATGAACTTTCCTTCGAGTCAGCTCATCGAGCTCACGAAATCGGGCACACCCGGTTTTGACCGTATACAGATAGTCCCCGTGTTTCTTAGAGTAAAATGATAAGAAATGATTTGAGCATTGATTCCTTGATACCTCGATCATGACATCGTCTTCATGATATAAGCGACGAATGTGACCGAAACGTCATGTCGATTCGGTTTCCCAAATCATTAATGCATGTAAGTTAGCGGTCGGACACTAGAGCTACCAAACCGTCGCCATGAGCCTATAAATACCATCCCCTTTATTGACTCAAACTTTACTTTTGCTTTGACTAAATCTCTCAACTTTCTAACCCTTCTCATCTTCCTTATATCGTTGCCTGTTACGGTGCCGTTATTTTCACCGGAACCACCAACTTTACACCTACCTTCAAATTTTTTCACTTACGCAAATGGAAAAAAACTCTAAGACTGTGCCGCAGAATAAAAAGGTTTCATCTTCCCTTTCCCGGCCGACCGATGATAAAACATTGGTAGAATCGGCCTCCCATGAGTACGTTCCTGGCCCGTGTATTCTAAAATCCGACTTCAAAGTCGAGAACCCTTCATCGGTACTGGGCGATGCGAACATGTGTCGATATACATGCGCTCGATAACGAAGAGACACATCGAGGCCATGAAGAGGGACTGCAATTGGGATTCTGAGGTAGTGGTTCACATTACTGCTCCCGAGGAGAGCATCACTACACACATGAAGGGGTTCCTAAGTGTTTACACTTACCCCTTCACATTGGGTCCTATCGACCCTGTGATCCTCGACTTCTGCAAAAGGTAAGAGGTCACCCTCGGTTAAATCCACCCTTCTCTATGGAGTATAGTAATCATGCTGCGCTTTTTCTCCAACGAGGCTGGAGGGTTGGAGTTTACTCTGAACCACCTTATGCGGTTGTACCGGCCTCGACTCTATTGAGGGTTGATTAAGCTTCAACGCCGGGAACCAAAGTACTTATTCTCGAGCATCGATGAGGATAAAGATCGAGATTGGATGAGCCATTTGATACGGGTGAGGACCTATGATATAATACTGAAGGAGAAGATGTCGTTCCCTGAGGAGTGGAACCTCGATCGTAAGTGATTCTTCATATCCTGTTTTTGTGTCTCTTTTGACTTCGCCTAGTATTCCCTTTTGACATGCAGTTGTCCCTTGGATGCCTCAAGTGGTACCTGATCTCGAAGATTGGGTTCGAAAACTAGCTTCGATTTCTACTCATGCCGAACGAGCATGACGTGATTTGGCGAACAGCAGTGTGGGAGGCCAAGAACCACGGTAAGGATATCTCCCCACGTATTCTGAAGCCGGTAAAGAACAAGAAGAGAAAACATGCTTCGCAGTCCGAGGCCCCCAAGCCCAAGCCTCGAAGGGTAAGGAGGAAAATGGTTGCTCTCTCGGTGGACTCGACCCAAAATTTGAGAGATGAAGAAGAGGAAGAAGAGGAAGATGTCCCGGCTATAACGGTCCATCCCAAGAAAGCCGTCGAAGTCACCACACCTTCTGAGATACCGTCTGCTGCAACTAAGCCTCGTATTGAGGAGGCTTTCAAGAAAAAATTAGGTATGAATCCTGAGTCACCAGAGGTTGAGATTATTTCTCAACCAACAGCTTCTACACCGGACGGGGCCGGTTTTGAGACTCAGAAGGTCGATCAGAGCGCCCGGAGCGACTTGCTCCGGGCAATGACAACACGTCAACTACCTTCGCTACCGACTTTTTTTGAAGAGGCAATAAGGGAGGCCCGAGAGTTGAAGACTCCCGAGATTGGCGAAGGCTCTAGCGTAGGTGACCCCTTCCGGGATCGCTTTACTAGGGTCGATGATGCCTCTAACAACAGCAATGCTTCGATCCTTATGGAGGAAGCCCAACGTCTCTTTTCTCGGGTAAGCATCAGTCGATGTTGGTCATTTTCCTTTGCCTTTTTCTCTATAAATCTAACTTGTGTTTTCTTCCTTGTATAGGTATATGCTAAGTTTCGAGTTGACCTTAGCCAGTGTGAGACCGAACTCCAGAAGGTCTTGGAAGAGAGGAACACTCTGAAGCTACTTTGTCGCTAAAAGGACGAGGTCATAAAGGACCTTCAAGCGGACCTGGCCAAGGCTCGTGAAGAGGAGGCCGAACTAGATAAGAAGGTAACCATACTTTTGATAAAGTATGGAATCAACTCAACTGTGGAGGCTAATGCTTCGCTATCTCAGCTGCAGCAGAAGGTAGAAAGAATCGAGCTGCTCCGAGCAGAGGTCGATCAGGTCAATGCCGACTGTGATCAGTGGAAAGGGAGCATGGACCGCCTGGCTATGAAAAAGGAGGTTGCCTTGGCTAAACTATCCTCAGTTGAGGCCCAACTTCGAAACATTAAATAAAAAATCTTGGCCTAGGCCAAGAGGGTCGAATAACTTGAAGTCGGGCTTGCCGAGGCCAAGGGGGAGATCGAGAAGACCAAGTTCATGGCGGACAAGTCCATCACTATGTATCGGGTTGATGCTGAGGCTGCTCAAACGCAGCTAAGGGAGGCTTATGACCGGGAGCAGTAGAGCAATGACATGGCAAAGTGCCAATCCCGGAGGGAAACCCTCGAGAAAATCCATGCTCGAGGTTTCGACCTCTCCGAGGAAATTGCTCGGTCCAAAGTGCTCGAAGCTGAGCCAGGCAGCTTGCCTCCGATGATGATGAATAAGATGATGAAGAGGGCAGCTGAGGTGAAACCGATGAGAGACCTGAAGATGAAGTTGCTCCCGAAGGAGCTGCTCAAGAAGAAGTCATTCCCGAAGAAGTTGTCTCCGAAGGAAGGGTCGGCCCTGATCGCAGTTAGGACTTAGCCTTTTCTTTTCTTTTGTAAGAACTTGATCGGTCTCTTGTGTATGCCTTTTAATATATATAAAAAACTTCTTTCTGAATGCTCCCATAGATTTCAAGTTTAAATGTGTTTTCTGCCTTTATTTTGTGAAGATTCTTATTAGCCGAGTGAACCTTGGTTCGAATTCATAGTAAACCCTTAGGTTTTCTTTTAGTTAAACAAGGGTAAGTCCCCGAGCTCGATAATATGTTTGAGACTTTATCTCGGGCGGCTTTGATCGGAGCCACATATGCTATTTTTATAACTAAGTTCGGGTAAATTTTAAACTTAGAATAAAACAAACCCTTAAGTTTTGAGCTTACAGCAATATACCCCTTAGGGGTTTATGACGAATCTTCGAGATATAGTTGACATGATTCGAGCTCGGAATAGCGGAACCCTTAGGTCGAATGAGTGAGAACAAGGTCTCGAACTCCAAATGTATTGGCCCTTAGGCTCTTTAGATTGGGCCGATTTGGCCTCTGAAAATGGCTATTATTTCCCCTTTTCGGCTTAAAAGACTTAATGAAAATTTATTTATGCCTTAGCATATATTTTTTATACCCATTGAGTTCTTTGAGGGTCCGATGATTGGAACCCCCTTTTTCCCTTTGTGCCTAAGCATGTTTGTGTTAAGATAGTTTGACACATATTGAAGTTTTTCAAACACTGATATTATAGAAGCCCTTTTTTAATTGTTTTGTCGAGGGTAGACTTTTAATCGGTTTTTCAAACTATTTTAAGGCCTACTGTTTATTGTGGAATTCAGACGTCTCCGAGCCGCGTTATTTTGTCCGTAGCCTTTAATATTGTCGTAGCCTTCGGGTATGTCTTTTGGACTTATTTCCCGATAACATTTCAAACTTATTCGAAATGTTAGTCCCCGAGTATGCTGGCCTTGGCCTATATATCGAGGGTTGCCTCTTTGAGGTCTTGTGACTCCGAATTTAGATAACTCGAGCATGCATTCCCCGTGTGTTCAAAGTATGTTTTCAATTGACTCTTGAGCCATTTTTCACAATATCATAAGTATGAGGTTTGCATAATAGACCGTAATCGTAAGTATGAGATCTGTATAGTATAAATTTGCTTGGAGACACGAGATGTTCGATAAAGAAAGAATGCTTCTTTGATTAATATATACATGCGTACATGTCTTGTCGTCGGGACTCGACTAATCTATACGGACACGGTTCATTCGACCGTTTGGCCCATTACAATGTTTTTCCTATCGAGGCCTATTGACACGAGGTACATTTCTCGAACACATAACACTTGAGGATGATTGTAAAGAAGCCCTGGATACTGTTAAATTGTCCTCAGGTAGAACATAATTGTTGCCTCATGAAAAACCTTGCCGGAAAAAACCATTTGGCATAAAAACCGATCTAAGGGAAAAAGAGTTCAATGCGTACTTTAAAACCTGAGGTCTCGATGTCTTTGGTCGGGCTCCTGCAATAAGTTAGTTCTGAATATAAAGAAAAGAGAAAATCATACCTTAACAATGGTATCACTTGAGAAGTGATATGTTCCAGTTATTTGGCAGTGGTTCTGTCACGACCCAATTCTCCCTCCGACTGGGTCTCGTGACGGCACCTAGTCTAGACGACTAGGTAAGCCTATGCCTTAAGCGAAATTTAGATAAAACGAAAAAAAATAACAGTAAGTGAACTAATTCATAATAAAGTCGACGCCGCTCGGCATAAACAGTTACTTTACCCAGAACCCGGAATATCACCATACATCACAAACTACTCTACTGCTCAATATACACAACTGGAAAAGAGAAGACTGTATAGTTTCGTCTACAAGTACTACGACTTCAAGATAGGAAGGGGACTCGGAATCTGCGGACGCTGCAGATTATACCTCGAGTCTCCTGATACTGCTACTGCTGACTAGCTGAGATACCGCGTGTTAGGACCTAGATCTGCACATGGGAAAAACATGCGCAGAAGGGCGTGAGTACTCCACATTTGGTACCCAGTAAGTGCCAAGCCTAACCCCAGTCAAGTAGTGACGAGGTCAGGTTGAGGCTCTACTGAGGTTGCAGTTCAAAATAAGACAGATATAGTTAACAGCTAAGTAGACAGTAATAATTAACGACAATTCAAAGTAAGGATCAGAAAAAAGAGTAATGAATCTCCTGTTCGGCACAACATATAACTCAGGTGATAATCGTGCAATGCAATACAGGGGGAAAGCTCCCGGATCTCGGTCCGTAGTCCCAATTTAAATATGCAATGCAGTACAGGGGGAAAGCTCCCGGATCTGGTCTGTAGTCCCAATTTAAATATGCAATGCAGGACTATATATATATATATATATATATATATATATATATATATCGGATAAAGCGAAGTTTAAGGGTTTGGAGAAAATCATTAGTAAATACGGGTAAAGCACTTAGACTGTGTTCAAGCAGTAGTAACGAGAGAAAAATCAAGTAAGATCAGTGGTTATGATAAAATATTAAATTGTTGTTCAGCTCAATCAAGGGCAGTAATAATAGAATTGAAATTTAGGCAGGATATAGAGAAAAAGAATTATGGAATTTCCGTGAAAATGTCCCATGCACGCGCTCGTCACNAATGTAAATATCATTTCAAGAAATCAAAGTAACTAATTAATTCGAAGCTAATACGCGAAATTAGGAATTTTGACCAAAACGCCCCTCAGGCCCACGTCTCGGAATCGGGAAAATTTTATATTTTCTGGACCCTTGTTCGCTCACGAGTCTAACCATATGAAAATCTCTCAAATCGGAGGTCAATTACCCAATCCAAACCCCAAAATGCATTCTAGGAAGTTTCTTCCAATTTTTCCCAAATTTCAACTCAAAAATCTCGAATTAAGGGTGGAATTTAAGATTAGAATCATGGCAATTAACCTATGATGGTTAGAAATCACTTACCTTGAACACCCAGGAGAAAAGCCTCTCAAATATCGTCTCCCCCGAGATCCCACAACTCAAAAATGGTGAAAATAGACTTTGGGTTCGAAATGGGGTTTTTAATATTCTGCCCAGTCATTTCTTCTATGCGATCGTGTAGAATCCTTTGCGGTCGCGGAAAGTAAATATCCCACGCACCCAAATAACCCAATGCGATCGCGTACAGTGACCTGCGATCGCGTACCCTCACGCCCCAAGACCTATGCGATCGCAACATGTTGAATGCGATCGCGGAGACCAAACTTAGAAAGCTCTGCGATCGCGGACCATACCTTGCGATCGCAGAGAAAAAACTCGAGGCTTCCATGATTTACCCTCTGCGATCGCGGCTAATGCCCTGCGATCGCAGTGAACCAGAAACTGCTGGTGTAAAACCAGCAAACCAGCAATGGGTTAAGGCCAAGATGTGTCCGTTTGAACACCCGAAACCCACCCGAGGCCCCCGGGACCTCAACCAAAACCACCAACTAGTCCAAATACCTTATTCGAACTTGGTCGAGCCTTAAAAACACGCTCCATAACATCAAAATCATCAAATAAGCATAGATTCAAGCCTAAGAACTTAGGAATTTTCAAGAATTCACCTCCGACGCCGAACCACGTCTAAACTCGTCCGAATGACCTCAAATTTTGCACACAGGTCATAAATGACATTCCGGACCTGCTGTCGCTTTCGGAATTCCATTCCGAGTCCGATATCAAGATCTCACCTATCGGCAGAAATCGTTGAAATTCTATCCTTCGCCAATTCAAGCCTAAACCTACGTCTGGCCTCAAAAACACATTCCGAACACGTTCCCAACCCCGAAATCACTCAACGGAGTTGACGGATTTCCATTTCGGATCCGTCTTCACACAGTTCCCGCTCCGGCCCAATTTCTAAGGTTAAAGCTCACCTTAAAGGACTATATGTCCAAAAACACTCCAATTTTCATCACTCAACGCTCCGACTCGTTCCATTAACCTAACAAGACATGGGAGGAACATTTATCCGGGGGTCGGGGCGCTAACTCTCCAAAACGACCAGCCACGTCGTTACATTCTCCCCCTCTTAAGAAAATCGTTCGTCCTCGAACGAGTATAGAAACATACCTGAAGCTGTGAATAGGTGAGGGTACTTACTCCGCACATCCTGCTCGGTCTCCCAAGTCGCCTCCTCGACCGGATGACCTCTCCACTGCACCTTGAATGAAGCAATATCCTTCGATCTGAGCTTTCTAACCTACCTTTCCAAAATGGCCACATGCTCCTCAACATATGATAGGTCCTTGTCCAACTGGACTGAGCTGAAATCCAACACATGAGTCGGGTCACCATGATATTTCCGGAGCATGGACACGTGGAATACCGTATGAACACCTGCTAGGTTGGGAGGCAAGGCCAACTCATAAGCAACCTCCCTAACCCGGTGCAATATCTCAAAAGGTCCGATGAACCTCGGACTCAGCTTACCCTTCTTCCCAAATCTCATGACGCCCTTCATCGGCGATACCCGAAGCAAAACCCGATCACCAGCCATGAATGATAAATCACGAACTCTCCGGTCCGCATAACTCTTCTGTCTGGATTGGGCTGTGCGAAGTCTATCCTGAATCACCTTCACCTTGTCCAAGGCATCCTGAACCAAATCCGTACCCAACAATCGGGCCTCGCCCGGCTCGAACCATCCAACTGGAGACCTGCACCGCCTACCATATAAAGCCTCAAACGGCGCCATCTGAATGCTGGACTGATAGCTGTTATTGTAAGCAAACTCTCCAAGAGGTAAGTACTGATCCCATGATCCTCCAAAATCAATCACATACGCCCGGAGCATATCCTCCAAAATCTGAATGGTGCGCTCGGACTGTCCGTCCGTCTGAGGGTGGAATGTTGTACTGAGATCAATCTGGGTACC
The DNA here is from genome assembly GCA_005239495.1 of Nicotiana undulata. Taxonomy (NCBI): domain Eukaryota; kingdom Viridiplantae; phylum Streptophyta; class Magnoliopsida; order Solanales; family Solanaceae; genus Nicotiana; species Nicotiana undulata. The sequence continues at coordinate 851 of ML265907.1, read as the reverse complement.
CAACTCACTATGCAAGGCTCTCCAGAAGTGAGAGGTGAACTGAGGACCTCAGTCTGAAATAATAGATATCGGCACACCATGCAACCGGACTATCTCCCTCATGTAGATCTGAGTCAATCTCTCTGAAGAATATGTAGTCAATACCGGAATGAAATGAGCTGACTTGGTCAGCCGATCCACAATCACCCAAATAGCATCATACTTCCTCAGAGTCCGAGGAAGTCCGACCACAAAATCCATGGTAATCCGCTCCCACTTCCACTCTGGAAGCCTCATCTGCTGAAGTAATCCTCCCGGTCTCTGATGCTCACACTTGACCTGCTGACAATTGAGGCATCTGGCTACGAACTCCACTATATCCTTTTTCATCCTCCGCCACCAGTAGTGCTGTCTCAGATCCTAGTACATCTTCGCGGTGCCGGGATGAATGGAGTACCGCGAGCTATGGGCCTCTTCAAGGATCAACCACCGTATNGCAGTCCATCTACGTCAGGCACACAAATACGGCCCTGCAGTCTCAACACACCATCATCATCTATGGTCATATCTCTAACACCATCCCTCTGAACTCTATCCCGAAGAGCTCGAAGGTCGGGATCATCATACTGGCACTCTCGAATGCAATCATAAAGAGAAGATCGAGCAACAACACAAGCGAAAACCCGGTAAGGCTCAGAAAGGTCCAACCTCACGAATTGGTTGGCTAAGGACTGAACATCCAAAGCTAAAAGCCCCTCAGCTGCATGAAGATATGCCAAACTACCCAAACTCTCCGTCCGACGGATTAAGGCATCGGCCACCACATTGGCCTTCCCCGAATGGTATAATATGGTGATGTCATAATCCTTGAG
>ML265906.1:0-19417 GCA_005239495.1 Nicotiana undulata | reverse complement strand
TATATATATATATATATATATATATATATATATATATATATATATATATATATATATATCGTAAAGCAATGTCAACCCGCTCAACCTTCATGTACCACAGTGAAACCAAGGAAACATCCACACTTTCAAAAACAATTGAAACAAGACATAACAACAAGTTAACCAAGCTAGGTAGTCATAGAAACATCAATGAGCATAAAACAATTAAGCCATGAATCAAATAACTTAGAAACGGGGAAGGGATCATGCTTAACAGATAATTTGGTGGTGCATAGATACTCGTCACCTCACCTGTACACCACAGACATGCAAATTCACATAGCAATTAAGTTGGGGATTCTTATTCCCTCAAGTCAAGGTTAAACCAAGCACTTACCTCAAATTCGCAGGCCACTCACTGCTCAATTATAGCTTTTCCTTTCGAATTCACCTCCAATACACTCGAATCTAATCATAATTACCTTATTATAATTAATTAATGCTAAAGGAAGTAACTTTACTGAAAATCATGCTTTTTCCTAAGTTTTCTAAAACAAAAGTTAAAACCCGACTCTGAGCCCGCTTGGTCCAAACTCGGGGTTCGTACCCAATTATGTTTACCCATTCACCCCCGAGCCCGAACATGCAATTAGTTTCAATATCCGACCCCAATTCGAGGTCAAAATTTAATTTTTGTAAAATTCCCTAATTCTACCCAAACCCTCAATTTTTACCATGAATATTCTTGATTTTTGATTTAAAAGTGATGAAAAATATTGGGTAATTGAAAGAGTAGAGTTTAGAATTGATTACCAACACTTTAGGGATGAACTTTGGTGAAGAAAATTATCTTTAGGGCTTGGTAGTTCGAAAAATGGTGAAAGAAAAGGCTCTGCCTGTGTTTAACACTGTTTAAATATGATTGGGCTTGCCGCGTTCACGATGGGTCGGGCCCAATGGCCTTCGCGTTCGTGGGGCTTGTAACGCGTTCATGAAGCTTTAGGCACAGTGGCCGCCGTGTTCACGACCAGGTGGCTGCGTTCGCATAGGGTAAGTGGCTCCCCCTTCCCCCCAGGTCCAATAATGCATTGCAATCGCGAGAACCCGACAACGTTCGCGTAGGGTCTCCTCCCAGCCCACCACGTTCGCATAGAACAAAAAGGCCCATCTCAATATTACTCTACGCGTTCACAGTTGAAGCCACGCGAACGCGAAGAACAATTTCGATGTGCAACAGAAATAGAAAACCAGTAGATTTTTATAAGTGTAAAACATCCCGTGGCCTATCCGAAACTCACCCGAGCCCTCAGGGCTCCAAACCAAATATGCACTCAAGTCTAAAAACATCATACAGACTTGATTGTGTGATCAAATCATGAAAATAACATCTAAAACTATGAATTAAACCTCAAAACTCATCATTTTTCTCAAGAACACTTAAAGTTCACTATTTCTCAACCAGACGTCCGAACCACATCAAATAAACTTCGATTCTCACCAAATTTTACAGATAGCATTTAAATATTATAACAAATTTGTACCGGGCTTCGGAACCAAAATACGGGCCCGATACCAATGGTTTCACACATTAATTCTTTTCTTTATTTCATTAATAATTCAGCAAAACAATTTCTTTCAAAAATTAATTTCTAAGGCTTGGGACCTCGAAATTCACTTCCGGGCATACGCCCTAGTCCCATATTTTACTGCGGACCTCCCGGGATCGTCGAAACACAGATCCGGGTCCGTTTACTAAATTTTTTGACTCAAGTCAACTAAAACCAAACTTTAAATTCTAAAAACTATTATTTCTTATATTTTCACATAAAAGCTTTTCGGTTTCACGTTCAGACTGCGCACGCAAATAGAGGTAGTTAAAATTAATCTTTTTATGGCCAATAAGCCTAGAACGGAGTCCTAATTCATAAAATGACCCCTTGGGTCATCACAATCTCCACCTCTAAAACAAACGTTCGTCCTCGAACGGACATAGAAGATTACTTGAATTGGTGAACAAGTGTGGATATTTACTCTACATGTCCGACTCAGACTCCCAAGTAGCTGCCTCAACGGGCTGGCCTCTCCACTGCACTCGAACTGAAGGACAACTCTTAGATCTCAACTGACGAACCTGCCGGTCTAATATGGCTACCGGCTCATCCTCATAAGTCAAATCTTTGTCCAATTGGACAAAGCTGAAATCTAACAAGTGGGACGGGTCACCATGATATTTACGGAGCATAGATACATGGAATACCGGATGAACGGAGGAAACCCTGGAGGAAACACAAGTCTATAAGCTACCTTCCCCACTCTATCAAGAATCTCAAATGGCCCGATATACCTAGGGCTCAACTTACCCTTCTTCCCAAACCTCATAACACCCTTCATGGGTGATACCTGAAGCAATACTCTCTCTCCAACCATGAATGCCACACCACGAACCTTACGATCTTCATAACTATTTTGCCTAGACTGAGTTGCACAAAGTCTCTCCTGAATGATCTTGACCTTATCTAAGGCCTCCTGAACTAAACCTGTACCCAATAACCGAGCCCCTCCCGACTCAAACCATCCAACTGGCGATCTACACTGTCTTCCATATAATTCCTCATAGGGAGCCATCTGAATGCTCGACTGATAACTATTATTATAAGCAAACTCCTCTAACGGCAAGAACTGATCCCATGAACCTCCAAAGTCAATAACACAAGCGCGAAGCATATCCTCTAAAATCTGAATAGTACACTCGGACTGCCCGTCCGTCTGAGGATGAAATGTTGTGCTCAACTCAACTCGGGTACCCAACTCACGCTGAAATGCTCTCCAAAAGTGCGAGGTAAACTACGTACCTCGATCAGAAATGATAGACACGGGCACACCGTGAAGGCGAACAATCACTCGAATATATATCTCTGCCAACCGCTCTGAAGTATAAGTACTTGCCACTAGAATGAAATGAGATGATTTAGTCATATATCCACAATAACCCAAACTGCGTCGAACTTCCTCTAAGTCTGTGGGAGTCTAACAAGGAAGTCCATAGTGATACGCTCCCACTCAGTAATCTCTATCTACTAAAGCAAACCACCGGGTCTCTGATGCTCATATTTTACCTGCTAACAATTTAAGCAACGAGCCACATACGCAACAATGTCCTTTTTCATCCTCTCCACAATAATGTTGCCTCAAGTCTTGGTACATTTTGGCTACACCTGGGTTAATAGAATACTTAGAACTGTGAGCCTCTTCAAGGATCAACTCACGAAGGCCGTCAACATTAGGCACACATATACGACCTTGCATCCTCAAAACACCGTCATCTCCAACCGTAACCTGCTTGGAACCACCGTGATGAACTGTATCCCTAAGGACCATCAAATGCCGGTCATCATCTTGCCGATCTTTGATACGCTCAATTAAAGAAGGTCGAGTGACTGTACAAGCTAGAACACTACTGGGCGAAATATCCAACCTCACAAACTAATTAGCCAAAGTCTAAATGTCTGAAGCTAACAGTCTCTCACCGACTGGAATAAATGCAATGCTGCCCATACTCACCGCCTTTCTACTCAATGCATCGTCCACCATGTTGGCCTTCCCTGGATGATATAATATAGTGACATCATAATCTTTCAGTAACTCTAACCATCTACGCTGCCTCAAATTTGGATCCTTTTGCTTGAACAAGTACTGGAGGCTGCGATGATCTGTGAAAACCTCACACGGCACGCCATAAAGATAGTGCCTCCAAATCTTCAATGCATGAACAATGTCTGCCAACTCTAAGTCATGAACAAGATAATGCTTCTCATGGACTTTCAGCTGTCGAGACGCATATGCAATCACCCTGCCATCCTACATCAATACTTCTCCAAGCCCAACACGGGAAGAATCACAATATACCATGAAAGAATCTAAGCCTGATGGTAACTGTTTAACCAAAGAATTAGATCCTTTGACCAAAGCTATTTTTAGGATGAACGCGGGTTTCTGATAACCAAGGTAATAATGATAACTGCGAATAAGTCAGTAAATAGAAAATAATGAGATGCATAGAAAGTAAAGTGTATTATAGTCGTAGTTCGAATGTCCCTTACAAGTTATATTTTATTTCCTTGTATAGGGAATTTCTTAATATAACGTCTACCTTTTACAATGATCTCACATTAATGACTAATTATGGCATTAATGTAACGTTACAAAGAGTAACTGTAACTATTGTGTGAAGGTTATGTAACGTGTGGATCATTAATTGAAGACCTCTAAATCTGCCCGTAGCTCTGTCCGGATTTATTCCGACCGTGTCTCTTCCTTGTCTCAATCAGGTTGAGTTTCCTGTAGCTGATTACCCCGTAGGTATATTGTGTCGTGCCTCTTTACTTCGTACATCTTTATAGAATCCTATCCATCTGTCATGTTTTTATTGCTCCACAGAACTGGTTGAGTCATCAAGAATTATTACACGTGTGAAGCTCTTTTTACCAATACAGATAGTCCCCTACTTACCATTTATTTATCAATTAATATTTGGTAAGGGATACTCATTTATGGTGGGAATATTTTGCCTCCGCTTCACTCAAAACATTGCATCTTTCTCTGAACGTAGGCGTCGCTTGTCACTTCCATTTGATGCTTAAGCCACGTGTCATATCCGAGTTGGTTCTGCAATTGTTCAGCGCCTTTTAGGGCTTTTTGCAGCTGCATCAGTCATGAAGTGATACCTTCAATTATGGCTTTCACATCATTGTTTTTCCTATTTTGACGGTTGTCTTCGAGTATAAATACCCCTTTTCCTTTCTTTACTTTCTCAAAAAGCTTCTAACTTTCATTCTTTATTTGTAAAGAACTTTTTCCTTGTCTTTATAAATATGTCTTCTTCGAACCAGTCTAAGGGAGTTATAAATGTAGAAGATTTGACTCCCTCTTCTGTTCCGTCGCGGAGCCAGAGAGGTGGTAGGTTGAGGAGTTTAGGTTCTACTCCTTCAAGGGGTTCTTCCTCTTCTCAAATTACTTCCCCTCATTCTTCTAGTGCTTTAACTTCTCTGAGAGCTAGGGCTTCCAGATCTTCGTCCAAAGGTAGAGAACATCACGAACCTTTGCGTGAATCGCGGGTCGATGAAATAGTACCTGCGGAGTTTACCTTCGCTAGGGATAGTCAGGCGCTTAGAGATCAACTTTCTTCATTGTCATCTCTTGATAGTGCTGGTAAGTACCGTACCCTGCTTACTGAAGGTTTAATTCCTCTTATACGCATGGACTGTTTTTGGAAGTCTGATTTTCCTGTCGTTGTTCCAAATGGTAATCAAAGAATAACGTCTTACAAGACGGGATATTGTTTTGTTTATACATATCCCTTTACCTTAGGGTTCAAGCCTCCCATCGAACCAGTTATCATCGAGTTCTGTCAATTTTTCAAAATTTGTTTGGGACAAGTCGGTCCTCTTATATTGCGATTCGTTGCATATCTTAGATGTTTAGCTACTTTAGCTTCGGTCCCCTTCACCTTTAATCATCTTATTCACCTTTATTCCCCAATGTTGTTCCGTCAAGGAATTTTTACCCTAGCTGCCGAGAGTAAAAGAGTGTTGGTGACTCCTGACGATGATAAGGATCGAGGTTGGTTTCTTCGGTATGTTGTTGTGCTTACTGCTGGTTTAGTAGGTGAGGAAAATCTTCCCTTCCCCAAGAAGTGGAATCGTGCACGTGAGTACATTTTTGCTCACATTCCTTGCTTTTTTCTTTTGATATTTTATTAATACCGTAGTTGTTTCTTCTTTTTGCAACAATCACGGGAATTGTCGAGAATGTCTCCGATTTTCGAGATTGGGTAGAAAAGCTTTTGTTAACCGCTCCGTTGGAAGAACGTTCATGGAAGTACTTCTCCGGGAAGTACGGTTGGAGAGTTAAGACTCACCGTAAGTGAAGCTTTTATTTTTGCTTCTTTTCTTGTTTAAGCGTTTCTTTTTTACCCTTTTTATTTTGACAGGGTTTCCCGCTTGTGGAGTTTTTGTTGCGTCTGTTACCAAGTTGTCCCTGGCTCAGGCCCAGGAAATCATTTCAGGTTCTTCTTCTTCAAAGAGGAAGGCATGTGGGTCAAGGACCTCGGAAGAAGAAGAGGAAGAGGAGGGCACTTTGGTCCATAGGTCACGCAGAAGGAAGGTGGTCTCAGACGATGAATCTACACCTGTCATTTTGCCTTCCGTGCCTGAAGTTGGACTTTCTGCCTCCGAGGATGCCACTACCTCTCCCATGCGTGAATTTGTTGACCATTTGTTCCGTGAAGGATTTGGTCCTGTTGCTGATGAAGCTCCCTTGGCTGTTTTATCTCCTTGTCTTAGAGAACTCCCTTCAGCTGTTCCAGTTATTTCTCCTGCTCTCGTGGCTATTCCTGCTCCTGTCGTTGCTCCCTCTCCCGTGGATTTTTCGGACCCTCAGACTTCCTTGCCCGTGGCTCCTGCATCTGTACCTACTTCTGTGCCTTCTGTTACAGAAGTAGGGTCTTCTAGAAGGGAGATGAGGCAGGTGATTATAGAAGTTCCAGCAAAGGGTAGTCTCTTTAAAAAGTCTGGCCAGCTTGATGTGTGGTTGAAACCGTTGATAGGCCCGACAGAGAGAGCTAAGTTGGACAGCCACAGTTCCCTTACATGGGATAATGAAATCGTGCATACTTCTTTAAAGGTAAAATGCATTTTCTTGTGTTCATTCTTGTACATGTATTTACCATATCTAATTGACTTTCTTTTGCAGATCAATCTTTATAGGCACGGAGCTTATGACGAGGGTTTCAACACGAAGCAGGAAGTGAAAGAATGGCGTGCTGAAGCAGATAAATGGAAGGAGCAGTATGAAATCTTAAGGCTCGACATGGAGGCTGTAGAAGAAGAAAAATGTAGCTTGGAGCAGCAAGTGAGAGTCATGACGACAGAGTTGGCCGTGGATAAAGAATCTTCTGATCAGGCGTGCAAAGATAAGAACGCCCTTGAATCCTCATTTGCGGAGCAACTGTCTCGTGCCTATGAGGAGATCAGGAATTTGAAGGTCTTGTTGAACCAAAAGGAGGAGTATTCAGGCGAGCTTGTGAAATCACTTACTCAGACCTAGGAGGATCTCCGCAACTCTTTGGAGAAAGTTCAACTCCTAGAAAGGTCTCTCGCTCCTTTAAGGCCCTCCAATGATGCTGCTGTGGCTGAGAGGGACGAACTAAAGGTTGAGGTTATGCTATGGGAAAAAGATTACGAAGCTCTTAAGGATAGGACATCTGTTGATGTTAGTTGGGCGTATATGAACTCTCGCCTCGACACATTGACTGAAATGAGCCGAGAGGGTTTCGACCTTAATGCTGAAATTGCAAAAATCAAGGAGGCCATTGAGAAGGCTCAACAAAGTCTGAATCTCTCTTCACCTGAAGGTGAGGCTTCTGTTGTTTAAGTCTCTTCGTCCCCAGCTGCTCCTGTTCCCTCTGCTAGTGAAGTCAATCCCCCTTCCAAAGAAGTTTAAGAAGTTGGTTCCTCTTTTTTTTCTTTTTTTTCAATTGGTGGTTACCACCAGTCCCATCGGAGGTAAGTTTGGATCCTTTTAAGTCACCAAATGACAACTTAGGGGCACCTGAATGTATATAAACTTTATACGGCTAAGTATAAGTTAATACTTAGTTTACTTAGTCGTTAGTATATTAATGCAAGTATGACTTTTGTTTTGAGTTTCTGTTCCACTCTTTAAGTCTTTTGCATGCTTCATTTTTGAGGTTTAAGTTTTACCTCTGAGTTTTGCATATAAAATGCTTGGATTATCCGTAACTTTTCATAGTAGGTACAGTTTTATGAAAGAGGGCCCTTTTTTTTTTTATCGACACTTAATGAAGAAGACGTCTCAACTTCATAATGGTGTAAAAATGCAATAGAGATATATGAATTTTTCACATATTTAACAATGTTTCTGAAGAAAGTTTTTGTGCCAAACTTTCATAACATTTTATATGTGTTTGATTATCGTCTAAAACTCATGTTGCAACTGTTTTCTTTTAACAAGTTTGATATACACTTGTATTTCGTAACTGTTTTCCTTATGTAACAGTTTTTTCGAGTTAATACAAGGGAATAATTGTTTTTTGTTTGTAACAGTTTTCATAAAGGTATGGATTTTTACCCATAACTATTTTTATTGACAACAATTTTTAATAAACACGAGGGTGATGCTTTTTCATTCATAACTGTTTTTTGTTTATAACAATTTTTTGAATAAATGCGAGGATAGTGATCTTTCATCCGTAACTGTTTTTTATTGATAACAGTTTTCTGTATGAGTACAAAGATTTCATAATTGTTTTTAGTTACAATATTTTTCTGAATGAATACAAAGATTTCATAACTGTTTTTAGTTACAACAGTTTTCTGAATGAGTACAAAGATGTGCATTTCTCCATCGTAACTAATATTTTGCCTTTTAACCTGAACGTTTGTTTACATCTATGAACATTGTTCGAAGGTTTTTGAATTAGGCTTTTGTGTTTTTGAGTCTTTGGCTCTTTCGATTTTGCTCGTATCACTTGACTTGTTGGGTAGATGGATCTTCAGGCTCGAGCTTTGACTTTTTGATAGTCTTCTTTGCTTCGTCTTTGCCTTACATACTGTATAGTCCCCCAAGTGTTTGAGCTTTGAAGAATTAAATCTCGAGCACTTAACTATTCCTTCTTTGTGGTCCTTTTCCTGAAAAGGAAAAACATACAGGACTCGAAGGTATATAGTTTTTAGATGATGACTGCTTAACCCTTTAAAACGTCCATCATAAAGTGTAACCCTAGACCGGGGATTCAGTTACTTCCTCGCGTCTTTGCAGGTCTAATATCATCATCTGGTGATGGGTTAGCTTTTTGCCTATCATCTAAAACGGTTAGTAAAATTTTAACTGTACAAACATAAAATCGAACGTAGTGGTACCTGACCGGGGGTATTCCTTTTCCTTAGAAGTAATACTTCTTCAAATGGATGGCATTCCAGCTTGTTGGTAAGATCCTATCATCCATAGCTTCCAGCTCATAAGCGCCTTTCCCAGCGATGCCTCGGACTTTGTATGGTCCTTCCAAATTTGGGGTTAACTTTCCCGCACCAGCTTCTTTTGTTGATTGGAAGACTTTCTTGAGAATGAAGTCCCCAATTTTGAAGTATCTGAGGTGAGCTTTCCGGTTGTAATAACTCTCTATGATTTGTTTTTGAGCTTCCATACGTATCAGCGCAACTTCTCTTCTTTGTTCGAGCAAGTCTAGATTAGTTCTCAACTCGTCGCTGTTTGTATATTCCGTGGCTGTTGTAAACCTTATGCTTGGTTCGCCAATATCCACCGGTATTAAGGCTTCTAAGCCATAAACAAGCGCGAATGGAGTTTCTCCCGTGGCTGTTTTTGAAGTTGTTCTGTAAGCCCATAGCACTGCCGGTAATTCATCAGGCCAATTTCCCTTGGCTTTCTCTAACATTTTCTTTAGGTTGTTGATGATGACCTTATTCGTTGATTCAGCTTGCCCATTAGCCACGAGGTGATATGGTGTTGAAGTAATTTGTCTGATTTGCCAGCTTTCGAAGAATTTTGTGATTTGCGAGCATATGAACTGCGAGCCATTATCACATATGATCTCCTTCGGTATTCCAAATCGGCATATTATATTTCTCCATATGAAGTTTTTTACTTCTTTTTCTCGCATATGTTTAAAGGCTTCTGCCTCCACCCATTTCGTGAAATAGTCATTTAACACGAGTAAGAACCGTACCTTTCCTTTAGCTACGGGAATGGGTCCTACTATGTCCATCCCCCATTTCATGAACGGCCATGGCGATATCACTGGGTGCAATAACTCTGCTGGTCGGTGCATGTTGTTAACAAATCGTTGGCATTTGTCGCATTTGGATATGAAGCCCTCAGCTTCTTCTTCCATCTTAGGCCAATAGTACCCAGCTCTGATTAGGATTTTGACCTAGGATCTTGCTCCTGCGTGATTTCCACAGTGTCCTTCGTGGACTTCCCTCATCACGAACTCCGTTTGGTTAGGTCCGAGGCATTTTGCTAAAGGACCTCCGAACATTTTGCGATATAAAGAATTGCGAATGAGGCAGTACCGCGCAACTTTTTGGTGGAGTGCTTGAGCCGCTTTTTTGTCTTCAGGTACGGTGCCATTCTGCAAAAAGTTTAAAATTTCGTTTCTCCAATCCCAGGTTAAATTGTTAAAAGTTACCTCATTTTTATATTGGTCTAGTGATGAATGGAACAGATGGACGACAATTGTATTGTCTTCATTTGTTACTTCCGTAACTGCTGCGAGGTTAGCCAATGCATCTGCTTCTGCATTTTCCTCTCTAGGTATTTGTATTACCTTCCACGTTTTGAATTGCCTTACGAGATCTCGTGCCTTTTCTAGATATTGTTGCATCCGAGTCTCCCGAGCAATATAAGTCCCCTGGATCTGATTTACTACCAGCTGAGAATCACTTTTGATTATGATTTGCTCGATTGAGAAATCTCATGCCAGTTCCAGCACTGCAATGACAGCTTCGTACACCGCTTCATTGTTAGTTATAGGATAACATTTGATAGTTTGCTGCGTCTTTTCACCTGTGGGTGATATTAAGACTATGCCTAAGCCGACACCTTTTACATTAGAAGAATCATCAGTAAATAGGGTCCATAGACCCGAATTAGCACCGTTAAAGAGTTGTAACTCTTTTTCCACTTCAGGGACAATGCTATTATTAAAATCAGCGACGAAATAAGCTAAAATTTGAGACATTATTGCAGTTCTAAGGCTGATACAATATGTCATGCTCGCTTAATTCTATGGACCATTTGGCTAACCTTCCTGATTATTCCTGTTTATGCAGAATATTTCTTAATGGATATGAGGTCACAACAATGATTGGATGACATTGAAAATATGGTCTTAAGTTTCTAGATGCCATAATTAGAGCCAAGGATAATTTTTCTAGATGTGGGTATCTAGTTTCAGCATCTAATAAAGTCTTGCTTGCATAATAAACTGGAGATTGTTTACCTTTGTCTTCCCTTACCAGTACTGCACTTACGGCAATTTCTGCAACGGCAAGGTAGATATACAACCTCTCCCCCTCTTTTGGCTTTGATAGCCACGGGGTTTTTGATAGATAAGCCTTCAGATCTTTGAGAGCTTGTTGACATGCGCCAGTCCATTCGAACTGATTTTGCTTCTTGAGAACTGGAAAGAATTTAAAGCTTTTCTCGGAAGACCTGGAAATAAATCTTCCTAAGGCTGCAATTCTGCCCGTTAGTCTTTGAACTTCCTTTTTGATCGTAAGTATATCAGGTATTTCTTCAATAGCTTTAATTTGAGCAGGATTTACCTCTATTCTTCTATTTGATACAAGGAAACTCAAAAATTTACCTGATTCTACACCAAAGGCGCATTTTTCTGGATTCAATTTCATATTATACCTGCGTAAATTTCAAAGGTAATAGAGAGGCGCTGGAAATGATCCTCCGTATGTGTTTATTTTACCAGCATGTCATCGATGTAAACTTCCATCGTCTTCTCCAGATGTTCCTGGAACATCTTGGTCACTAGCCTTTGATACGTGGCTCCAGCATTTTTCAGGCCAAAAGGCATGACTTTGTAACAATAAGTCCCCCTGTTTGTAATAAAGGAAGTTTTTTCCTCGTCTGAGGGATCCATTTTAATCTGATTATAACCAGAATACGCATCTAGAAAGCTTAACAATTCATGACCTGCAGTGGCATCAATCATTTGATCTATATGTGGTAATGGAAATGAATCTTTGGGGCATGCTTTATTTAAATCAGTGTAATCTACGCATACTCTCCATTTACCATTCTTTTTAGGCACCACTACAGTGTTAGCTAACCAGTTAGGGTATGTTACCTCGCGTATTGAACCAATTTCAAGAGTTTTTGTACCTCTTCGTCAATCATTTGGTTCTTGAATGGTCCTTGCTTTCTTTTCTTCTGCTTAACAGGTATGAAGGATGGATCTTCATTTAGCTTATGAGTCATCACTTCTGGAGGTATACCTGTCATGTCTGAATGGGACCATGAAAAGCAATCGACATTAGCTTTTATATAATCAATTAATTTACTTCTTCGGCTTGGGATTAGCCTCGTGCCTATGTGAACTTTTTGTTCAGGCTTTTGTTCGTACAATGGAACAACTTTGAGCTCTTCCGTGGTTGTTTTGATGTGTTCATCTTCCTCCGGTTCCTGAATGACGTCAGGTCTGGAATCCACGTCTGTGTATTTTGGTACTTCTTCTGTGGTGACTTGATTCACCTTCTCATGGCTATCTTTTTTTGTACCTGTTTCAGCAATAATATCTTTCGTACCTATTTGGGTAGTAATTTCTTCCATACCTGTTTGGGCAACATTTTCCGTTTGGGAGATTTCCTTATTTTTTTATTCTTGCACTTCTACTTTTTTGTTGTAGTGTACCACGAAATTTATATTTCTCGCGGTTTGGTGATCGCCTCTAATTTGTTGAATTTCCCATTCGGAAGGGAATTTAATTACCTGATGCAAGGTGGATGGTACTGCTTTCATGTCGTGGATCCATGGTCTTCCCATGATTACGTTATAAGCCATGTCAGTATCGATGATTTGGAACCTGGTATTTTTTATTACTCTTTCAACATAAGTGCTAAGTTCAATTTCCCCTTTGGTTATAACCATAGAGTTATGAAACCCTGACTTGGCTCGTGCCTTCGGGATTACTTGATTCCCCAATAGCATTTCTTCCACGACTCTTAGCAAAATGATATTGACTGAACTACCTGGATCAATCAACACTCTTTTTACGTTAGTGTCATGAATAAGTAAGGATATTACCAGAGCATCATTGTGGGGGAGCAGTAATCCGCTGATATCTGCATCATCAAAGGTTATATTGTCTGCTTTCGGATTTTCACGAACTCGCTTTCCGTGTGTAATTGTGAACTTCGTGTCTACTTTGCAAACCACTCTGTTTACTTCTTCACCACCGTGTATCACGTTGACAGTTCTTTTTGGATATAGAGGTTTTGGGGGCTCCTGCATGTTCTTCATGTATGCCTGCTTACCTTTTTCACTAAACAATTCTGTTAAGTAGCCCTGTTTCAATAATTGTTCTATTTCACCTTGTAAAAATCTACAATCTGCAGTTCTGTGTCCATGATCATTATGGAATTCACACCAGAAATCTGGGTTCCTTTTATTTGGGTTTGACCGCATTTCTTTGGGCCATCGAACCTTATCACCCATATTTCTTAATACTGAAACTAGTTCGGAAGTACTTATATTGAAGGTGTGATCCCCAATTCGTGCATTACCTCTAGTTCGTTCATCTCGATTCTTTCTGGATCTTGATGAGGATGAGCCCGCATCTCTGCTTGATGGTCTATATTTTGACCGAGTGTTTTTGAACCTGAGATGAGTTTCTCGTCCCGAAGGTCCCATATAAGGATCGTATCTGCTTTTACCTGATCTTCTATCTGATTTTGAACGTCTGGAACTGATACGATCTTCGTATTTTAAACGAGCAATGGTATATTCTTCTATACGAAGCTTGGTGTTGTACTTGTTATAGACATCATTCCATGTCGTAGCTGGGAATTCTCTCAAGCTTTCCTTGAGTCTTATCGTGGCTTCTGAACTTTTGTCATTTAAGTTGCTTGCAAATGCCATGACTGCCCAATTATCAGGCACCCTTGGTAATAGCATTCTTTCTCGTTGAAACCTGTCTACAAATTCACGGAGTAGTTCCGTGTCTCCTTGTTTTATTTTAAATATGTCCTCCATTCTTTTCTCCACTTTTTGCGCACCGGAGTGTGCTTTTATGAAGGAATCTGCAAGCTCAGCAAAAGAATCAATAGAGTTTTCAGGGAGAAGAGAATACCGGGTTAGTGCTCCTTTGGTAAGTGTTTCTCCAAACTTTTTGACTAAGACCGACTCAATTTCTTGTTTTGTTAAGTCGTTTCCCTTAACTCCGGTGGTAAAAGCAGTCACATGGTCGTGTGGGTCAGTTGTCCCGTCATACTTAGGAACATCAGGAATTTTGAACTTCTTGGGAATAGGCAAGGGTGTTGCGCTTGGTTTCCAAGGTTGTTGAGAATATCTATCAACGTCAATGCCTTTGATAACAGGTGGCACTCCAAGAATTTGTTCGATTCGATCATTTTATTCCTTCACTTGTTTCTGCAAGGTTAGTAATAAAGTTTGTAATTCAGATCTATTAGACATACCTGGTCTCGTTTTGAGAGATTCATTAGGAGTATCTCTTCTTCCTGAGTTTGCCAACCCAGACTTAGGATTTTCCACTGTGATGGTATTATTGGGGGTTGGTGCCGATGGTGCAGGTGAAACTGTCGGTAATCCCCTCGCGAATTCTTGCAAAGCCTGGCTTACATACTCTGCAATCATTTTCTTAACTTGATATTCTTCTACAGTTTGATCATTACCATTATTATTGTTGTGGATCTTTCTGGGGGGTTCTCCCTTGAACCTCGTGGGGTTCCTGCGGGTGATGGAGTTCTATCCCTTTGTTGGTTATTGTCGTTGGGGTTCGACATAGTTCATAGGATATTGCTTGAAAAGTAAACAAAGATTATCAAATTCCCGGTAACGGAACCAATTTGTTTAACCAAAGAATTAGATCCTTTGACCAAAACTATTTTTAGGATGAATGCGGGTTTCTGATAACCAAGGTAATAATGAGATGCATAGAAAGTAAAGTGTATTATAATCGTATTTCGAATGTCCCTTACAAGTTATATTTTATTCCCTTATATAGAGGATTTCTTAATATAACGTCTACCTTTTACAATGATAGCACATTAATGGCTAATTATGACATTAATGTAACGTTACAAAGAGTAACGGTAACTGTTGTGTGAAGGTTGTGTAACGTGTGGATCATTAATTGAAGATCTATGAATCTGCCCGTAGCTCTATCCGGATTCATTCCGATCGTGTCTCTTCCTTGTCTCAATCAGGTTGAGTTTCCCGTAGCTGATTACCCCGTAGGTATATTGTGTCGTGCCTCTTTGCTTCGTATCTCTTTATAGAATCTTGTCCATCTGTCATGTTTTTATTGCTCCACATAACTGGCTGAGTCATCAAGAATTATTACACGTGTGAAGCTCTTTTTACCAATACAGTAACACCAACACTGATGTTGAAGTTAAGGTTGTCTTGAGATTCTGAAAGCTCGCCTCGCACTCATCTGACCATTTAAATGGGGCACCTTTCTGAGTCAATTTAGTCATTGTGGCTGCGATAGATGAGAACCCCTCCATAAAACGACGGTAGTAACCCGTCAAGCCCAAGAAACTCCCGATCTCCTTGGTTGTAGTGGGTCTAGGCCAGTTCTTGACTGCCTCTATTTTCTTAGGATCAACCCGAATACCCTCGGCCGATACGATATGACCCAAGAAAGCTACTAAATCCAACCAGAACTCACATTTTGAAAACTTTGCATACAACTGATTATCCCTCAAAGTCTGGAGTGCTATACGGAGGTGATGTTCATGCTCCTCACGACTACGGGAATAAATCAAAATATCATCAATGAACACAATTACAATAGAATCCAGATGAGGCTTGAAAACCCGATTCATCAAGTCCATAAAGGCTACTGGAGCATTAGTCAAACCAAAGGACATTACCAGAAATTCAGAGTGCCCATACCTCGTCCGAAAGGCTATCTTAGGAACATCAGACGCCCTAATTCAACTGATGGTAGCCCGATCTCAAATAAGTTTTCGAAAACACCCTGGCACCCTAAAGTTGATCAAATAAATCATCAATTCTCGGGAACGAATACTTATTCTTGATAGTAACTTTATTCAGCTACTGGTAATCTATACACATCCTCATCGACCCATCTTTCTTCTTCACGAGCAACACTGGTGCACCCCAAGGCGAGACACTGGGTTTTATGAAACCCTTATCAAGCAAGTCTTGCAACTGTTCTTTCAACTCTTTCAATTCTGGTGGGGCCTTCCGGTATGGAGGAATAGAAATGGGCTGAGTGCCTGGAGCCATATCAATACAAAAATCAATATCCCTGTCGGCTGCATCCCCGGCAGGTCTGAAGGAAATACCTCAGGAAACTCACGAACGATAGAAACTGAATCTATAGAAGGAACCTCAGCCTCAGAGTCACGAATATGAGCTAAATAAGCCAAAAACCCCCTTTCAACCATGCGACGAGCCTTGGCATAAGAAATCACTCTACTGGGAGAATGACTAGGAGTCCCTTTCCATTCTAATCGAGGCAACCCCGTCAAAGCTAAAGTAACTGTCTTGGCGTGACAGTCCAAGATGGCATAATAGGCGACAACCAATCCCTGCCCAATATGACGTCGAAATCAACCATGTCCAGAAGCAAAAGATCCACACTAGTTTCAAGACCCTCAATGACTACTACACACGAATGATACACACGATCTACCACAATAGCATCCCCCGCCGGTGTAGACACATAAAAAGGAACACTCAAGGAATCGCGGGGCACAGCCAAATACGAGGCAAAATAGGATGACACATAAGAATAAGTAGACCCCGGATCAAACAAAATTGAAGCATTTCTATTGCAAACTGAGATGATACCTGTAATGACAGCATCGAAGGACTCTACCTCAGGCCTGGCTGGGAATGCATATAATCGGGGTTGGGTGCCGCCACCCTGAAATACGTCTCTAGGAGGACCTCTGATAGGCGGACCTCCACTTCTAGCGGGCTGGCCTCCACCGCTAGCAGCCTGACCTCCACCTCTAAATACCTGACCCTTGTCTCTGTCTACCTGATCCCTACCCCTTGCTGGCTGGGCAGGTGGTGCTACAGCTGGTGCCAAAACTATGGCACGAGAACCCTGGTACTGATGTTGATTACCCAAAATTTTTGGACAAGCTCTACGAATATTCCCATATTCACCACACTCAAAACATCCCTCCTGATATGAAGATTGAACCTAACGAGCCGGCTGACCACGATAATAACTCTGCAGAGGAGGTGCTCTGATAAAAGCTGAAGGAGTACTGTAGACTGGCTGAGCGGAAGGAGACATATAAGAACCACGACCACCCGAAGTACCGTGTGAAGCCTATAGTGCTAAATGAAATGGCCTGGAAGACTAGCCTCTGCTAAATGAAGTCCCGCCTATAGATGAGGCACCACTGAAACCGCCGGAATGGCAAGGTCTCTTGTCAGACCCTTAACCTCCCATCCCGAGAACCGACTCAACTCTCCTAGCCACATTAGTTGCATCCTGAAAAGAAATCTCGGTCCCTGTCTCCTTGGCCATCTGCAACCTGATGGGCTGAGCAAGGCCCTCAATAAACCGTTTGACCCTCTCTCTCCCTGTAGGCAACAAGAGAATAACATGTCTAGCCAACTCAGCAAAATGATTCTCATACGGGGTCACAGTCATGCTGCCCTGCTGAAGTCGCTCAAACTAATGACGTTTCTCCTCTCGAGTGGTAACAGGCAAGAACTTACCCAAAAATAGATGTGAGAACTGGTCCCAAGTCAGAGCAGGTGACCCAACACGTCTAGTCAACAAGTAGTCCCTCCACCATTTCTTGGCAGCACCAGTCATCTGAAAAGCAACGAAATTGACCCCATTGGTCTCCAAAATACCCATATTACGCAATACCTCATGAAAACTATCCAGATATTCCTGAGGATCCTCTGAAGTCTCACCACTAAAATGAACAGGAAATAGCTTAATGAACTTGTCCAATCTCCACAAAGCATCGGTGGACATAGTTGCCCCATCAACGGGCGGCGCTGGAGCAACTAGCTGAATTACCCCAACTGGATTGGCTGCTGGGGTCTGAATCTGAGGAGTAGTCTGAACAGGAGTGTGGGTAGCAGGAGTCTGGAACCCTCCTCCAGCCTGAGATACGGCTGCTACGACGGGGAGTGTGCCAGTTTGGGCCACACTCTCCATAATGCCCACTAAACAGACCAAAGCGTCCTAAAGTATCGGGGTAGCAATAAATCCCTCTGGGACCTGAGCTGGTCCCGCTGGAACGGTCAAATATGGAACCCCCTCATTATTCTCGATCTGAGGTTCCACAGTTGGGGCTGCTGCCTGAGCAATGGGCTGAGTCCTGCCCCTACCTCGGCCTCTGGCACGGCCTCGGCCTCTGCCCCTAGTAGGAGTTGTTGCTGTTGGAGGACCGGAATGTTGGTCAGCAGAAGAGGAATCACGTGTTCTCTCCATCTACGAGAGAATAGAAGAATTCAATCTGTAATTGAGATAACAAGAAGCGCACGAGAGAATAGAAATAAAAATGGAGTTATTTCCTAACTCAATAGCCTCTGAGAGATAAGTACATACGTCTCTGTACCGATCCTTTAGACTCTATTAAGCTTGTTCTTGAATTGTGAGACCTAAACAACCTAGTGCTCTGATACCAACTCGTCACGATCCAAATTTCCAACCTTAGGGATCGTGATAGCGCCTAACACTACACTTGCTAGGCAAGCCAATGTTAGAATTCGATTAGCTATTTTTCCTTTGATTGTTTACTTAAACACAATAAGACAAATTTAAAGTAAATTTAATCTAATGATTTCCAACGGTTACTTCATAAATAAAATGATAAACTATAAATAAACCGAGCCACAAACTAATTATATAACTGTAAGACTACCCCAGGGTTTGGTGTCACAATTCACGTACTACAAAGAATACTACAAATAATGGGCTGAAAGAAATAATGTAACTGTTTCGAATGAAATAAAAACAGTACCTAAAGAACTAAGAGAAGAATCCAGGAAGCTGCGGACGCCGATAGATCTACCTCGTGTCTCCGAACGATGAATGTGCCCTACTAAAATCTCCTAGCGATGGCCGGTACTTGGATCTGCACAAAATAGTTCAGAGTGTAGTACCAGTACAACCGACCCCATGTACTGAGTAAGTGCCGAGTCTAACCTCGACGAAGTAGAGATGAGGCTACGGTGGGGCATTAACAATATAACATGTGAACAATATAAAATAAAGCAAGAAGGAAATTATAAAACAAATAAACAATAACTGTAGCAACAATTAAAATAACTCAGCCACCTTTTCCAGGTCTCAGCTATAACCAATTCTCACGTAAGTTTTCAAATTTCCAAACATTTGACTTTAAAGTAACAGTAGTGCAAAATATTAAAAAAACAGTAAGTTTTCAAATCTTTATTTTTTTGAAAATCGATAAAACATAAGTGTCCTCCCTTATTGCTCCTTGTTGCGGCGTGCAACCCGCTCCCACCAAACATATCATATCAGTTTATCTATGAAAACTTTCGCAATTCATGCCAAGCCTTTCACAAAAATTTTGCATCAATAATTTTAAACATGAAACCGTATTTTTCACAAATTTCATCAATATTATCTCAAAATGAAACCAACAAGAATGTATATATATATATATATATA
>ML265905.1:12351-40454 GCA_005239495.1 Nicotiana undulata | reverse complement strand
CAGGTATAAAGGGGGTCTTGGGGGGCTGAGGGTAATTAACCCTGTGCGAAACGCGACCCCACAACCGCGAACGCACAGGCCTGTTGACTCAAACCTCCGCGAACGGGAAGAGTATTTTTGCCCAGTCGTTTTTAAAGGTTCAAAACAGAATTATTACGGGATTTTCACCATATTTCACAACCCTCCTTCTTCCCCAACCTCTCTTAGGCGATTTTGAAGTGCTCTACCACCATAGCTTCATAGGTAAGTGTTCTTAACTCAATTTTCTTCAATTCTTATCAACTAATATTAGATTCTAGGCCTAAAAACATGAAATCAAGGGTAGAAATTGGGGGTTTTGGGTAGAGTTAGGGCTTTTAGAAATTTTAGGAATTCAACCTCGTTTTGGGGTCAGATTTCAAAATAAATTATATATTTGGGCTCGTGGGGGAATAGGTGATCGGATATTGGTACGAACCTCGAGTTTGGACCAAGCAGGCCTGGGGTCGAATTTTGGGATTTTTGGAAGAATGAAGGGAAATGTATAATTAGGCTTTGGGATTGAGTTATTGAATAATTATTGATGTTATTAAGTCATTTATGTCTAGATATTATCGTTTCGGAGTCGGATTCGAGAGGAAAGGCTGTGATTGAGGCTTGACTTGTATTTTTGGAGCTGAGGTAAGTGTTTGGCCTAACCTTAGCTTGAGGGAATATGTATATAGTCTTATTTGCTATGTGTAATTCATGTCCATCGTATAGGTGAGGTGACGAGTACCTATATGTTGTGGTCAAGCATGCCCATGAGTCAAAATGTGATGAATTATACCGTATTCTTGATATTCTCTGTGCTATGAATAATTGGTGACTTAGAAGTGATACATTGATGTTGTTTCATGACGTGGGAAGTTATTGATTAATTGTTCAGTTGAGGATTTTACTGTTGAGATTATACTTCTGAGCGAGTTTGGTTATAGCTGAGTCCATTGCCGGGACGGTAGAATTTTACCTGTACATTTGATATTTCTTATTGTTAATTTTCATATCAAATTGTTGTTTTTATATACATTATGCACGAGGAGACATTCCGTGCCGATTGATTGTGAGGCTATGAACGAGGGGACATTCCGTGCCGAGTGATTTATCTATTTATTGCACGAGGGGACATTCCGTGCCGCGTGATTATTATTTATTGCATGAGGGGACATTCCGTGCCGAGTGATTATTATTTATGCACGGGGGGACATTCCTTGTTGAGTGATTTTACTATTTATGCACGAGGGGACATTCTGTGCCGAGTGATTGTGAGATTATGCACGAGGGTACATGGCGTGCCTTTTGTTGTTCATTACCTGTTCTGAGATGTTAAATTCCTGCTTTTACTTCTACATTTAAGTTATTACCCTGTTCTACTGTGCTGGTAATTGTTGTCCCTTTTATCCCCAGCATGTTCTCCCCGTATCTGTATTTACTTGCTTATTTCCGTCGATATTTTCCTGTTATCATATAGAATTGCACAGGTATATAATTTTATCGGTCCTAGCCTCGTCACTACTTCGCCGAGGTTAGGCTCGGTACTTACTCAGTACATGGGGTCGGTTGTACTGATGCTACACCTGCACTTCTTTATGTTGTGCAGATTACGCAGCCGGACCCAGTGGACACCGCTAGAGGGAGTATCCTTCAGTCCACGCAGGCGACATCGAGGTAGACCCGCAGACGTTTGTGGGCCCTGACATCACTTCTATCTTTCTTTCTGTCATTTTATGTATTTCCAGACAGATGTATCCCCTTTATTTCAAACAATTGTTTTTAGTAAATCTTAGACTAGTTTGTGAGTTAGTGACATCAGTTCTGGGTTATATCTACGGGATTTAATTCGAAGCTTGTTATATAGTTTTGGAAATTAGTTAACTTGATTATTGTTATCACAGTTGCCTTAATTATCTCTTTCATTCTAACTGTTAATGGGTTTATTTAAATCAAAATGTTGGCTTGTCTAGCGGGTACAATGTTAGACGCCATCACGGCCTGTAGGTGGGATTTCGGGTCGTGACAAGTCAAGACATTTTGTTTTTAATATTCAACGATGCATCTGAGTAGGTTATAAGTCGATGAATCAATTTACACGTTTATCAATCCCTAAAATAACCCGACCCTGTGTTCCTAGCGCTTCATGTTCTTATATATATATATATATATATAGAGAGAGAGAGAGAGAGAGAGAGAGAGACTTCATTGTAATACTATAACGTATATATAACTTGTTATAGTATATGTTAGTGTGTGTATATATATAACACACACACTTCGTGCTACTTTAACTACATATATAACATGTTATAGTATATGCTATTGTATTCATTAATGTATTATAACAGAGCTAATGAATTACATTCATTCATCACTAGGTTATAAGTCGACGAATCAATTCTAACAGATTAATTGATATAAGTCGAGACGTTTTGTTTTTAATACTCAACGATGCATCTGAGTAGGTGTGATGACCCAAAAGGTCATCCCGTGTATTTTTAGCTAAATCTGTTTTTCGAGGCCATGAAAGCCTCCTTCTATCCCACCTCGATTTGCGGGCGTAGCCCGGGCTTGTAGCCGGTAAGCCGTTATGTGAAAAAAACTGATAAAATGGAAATTTTGATATAGCTGACTTTGGTCAACATTTTTGGTAAACGGACCCGGAACCATGATTTGACGGTCCCAGAGGGCCCGTAGGAAAATATGGGACTTGGGCGTAGGCCTAGAATCGAATTCCAAGGTCCCAAGTCCGAGAAATGAATTTTTTTAAAAGAAATTGTTTTATGAAAAATATAAATGTTTTTGAAAGTGAAATGTTATGTGAAACCTGTGGTATCGGGCTCGTATTATGGTTCCGGAGCCCGGTACAAGTTCGTTATGGTTTTTATGTATTATTTGTGAAGTTTGGTAAGAAACTGACTTAGTTTGACGTGATTCGGATCCACAATGCGAAATTTGAAGTTTAAGAAGTTTTGAGAAATTTCATTGATTTTGAGGTTTAATTCGATGTTTATGATGTTATTTTTGTGATTGGATTACACGAATAAGTCCGTAGGATATTTTCAAGGTTGTGTGCACAATTGGTTTGGAGTTCTGAGGGCTCGGGTGAATTTCGGGTAGGTTTAGGGATGTTTTAGGCCTAAATCTGGGTTGTTGCAGGTTCAGAGAAGTGCAGATCTCTGAACCCGCCAGTGCGGTCCGCGGTGGAAGACAGCGGTCGCCTTTGTGCAGTCCGCGGTGGAAGGGTCTTCGCAGCAGCGGTCGCCTTTGTGCGGACCGCGGTAGGGCCTTCGCGGAAGCGGTCGCTTTTGTGCGGTCCGCGGTGGGGGCACGAAGGGGGTATATTTAAACGGGATTTTCAGTTATTTTTCTTTTTTCAAAACCCTAAAAACGTAGGAGGCGATTTTCCAAACACACTTTCTTCTCCAAAACATTAGTAAGTGATTTCTAACTCATTTTCTTTACTCCTTAACTTCTTTTTACAAGATTTCATCCTAGAATCTAGGGTTTTCATGGTGGAATTGGGAATTTTGGGAAAAACCTAAGAATATTGAAATTTGGGGATTTCGACCTCAAATTGGGGTCTGATTCCAAAACCAATTATATATCCAGGATCGGGGGTGAATGGGTAATCGGATTTTGGTCCGAATTTTGGGTTTGGACCGAGCGGGCCCGGGTCGATTTTTGACTTTTTGGGGAAAACTTTAGAAAACTCATTTACATGCATTAGAATTGATTCATTTAGCATTTATTGATATAATTAAGTAACTTGTGGCTAGATACGAGCGAGTTGGTGGTGGAATCAAGAGGTAAAGCGGTAGTTGAGGCTTGAATTGTGTTCGTGGCATCGAGGTAAGTGTTTGGCCTAACTTTAGCTTGAGGTAATAGGTGTTGAGTCTTATTTTCTACGTGTTTATTCCATGTCCAATGTATAGGTGAGGTGATGAGTACCTATATGTTGTGGTCAAGCATGCCCGTGAGTCGAATATGAACAATTATGTGATTTTCATTGAGGTTTATTACGTTATGGATTTAATATTGATTTGACAGTTATTCGTTTGAGGGAAATTCTTGGATGTGAACCTTGTTGAGTACTTGAGCGGTTGAGAGATATTTTGTTAAATTATAAACTTGTGTAGGATTGGTTATAACTATGTCCCTTGCCGGGGCGGTATTATTACTGTTGATTATTTCTTTGCATTTATAGTTTCTTATTGTTGATTTATTACCAAACTGTTGTTTTTGTTAATTATGCAAGAGGGGACATTCCGTGCCATATTTATGTTGTTTATGCACGAGGGGACATTCTGTTCCATATTTATGATATTTACGTACGATGGGACATTCCGTACCATGTTTATGATATTTACGTACGAGGGGACATTTCGTACCATATTTATGTTGTTCATGCATAAGGGTACATTTCGTGCCATGTTTATGATATTTACGTACGAGGGGGTATTCCGTACCATGTTTATGATATTTACGTACGAGGGGACATTCTGTACCATGTTTATGTTGTTTATGCATGAGGGGACATTCCGTGACATGTTTATGATATTTACGTACGAGGGGACATTCCGTACCATGTTTATGTTTATTTATGCACGAGGGGACATTCCATGTCGTGTGATTGATATTTATGCACGAAGGGACATTTCGTGCCGTGTGATTGATATTTATGCACTAGGGGATATTTCGTGCCATGATTGTGATGTTTTTATGCACGAGGGGACATTCCATGCCATGTTGTGATACTTTAGTACGAGGGTACATGTCGTGTCGTTTCTTTTCACTTGTTCATTTTGTGTTGTTAATTCTCGTTATTATTTTGATATTTACACTGTTGCCTCGTTCCGTCATTTCAGTAATTGCTACCCCTTTCCCCAACACGTTTCCCCCGTTATTGTACTTAACTGTTTACTTCATGCTGTTATTCCCTGTTATATTTTGTTAAACTGCACAGGTGATATTATTTGTCGTGTCCTAGCCTCGTCACTACTTCGACCTACTCAGTACATGAGTTCGGTTGTACTGGTGCTACACCTGCACTTCTTTATGTTGTGCAGATTACGGTACCGGACCCAGTGGACACTGATTGAGGAGGCTTCCTTCAGTCCACCAGGCGACACTGGGGTAGTCCTGCAGGCGTCCGCAGGCCTTGGCGTCACCTCCTACCTCATTCTTTATTCTGTCTTTTCTTTGTATTTCGGAGACAATAGTACTTGTTTATTCAGACCGTTGTTTTTAGTATTCTTAGATAGTCCGTAAAATTGTGGTACCACTTTCTGGGAGTTGTATTACGGATTTTTGACAAATTAAGCACTTAAGTTGATATATTTCATTTCTTCCGCACTTTATCTCTACTTGTCATTGTAGTTCACTTTTAACTGCTTAAATATTAAAGGAAATAAGTTATATTAACTGAAACGTTGGCTTGTTTGGCGGGTTCAACGTTAGACGTCATCACGGTCCAAATGGTGGGATTAGATTATAAGTCGATGAATCAATTTACACACAGATATATTTGATGAAAAATTATATATACTAATTAGGATCTTGACAAGTCTATCAATCCCTAAATGAACTGTTAGCGTATAACTTAATAGTTTTTTGTTTTTTTAAATGTAGTGACTGTGGTGTGCTTGTTGCAATGTTCGCGGAATCATTCATATGTGGATAAAACGTGATAAAACAATGTGTCTATCAATGAACAACGCCTAAGTTTGGGGTCATTAATGTGGGAATATGGCAGAATGAAGCAGGATCAGCTTGTCGCAAGTGATGCAGAAGTCCCTGGGAAATGAAACAGAAAAAGGAAATAATTAGTAGCTCTACTCGGTTATGTAATACCCATCTTTTTATCTTCCCTTGAATAATGTCCATGGACAAGCAATTATCTATTGAAGTATTAATGGAATTTATTGGTTTTGTTCTTGTATCATTCAAGAATATATAGCAGAATATGATGTTTCTACTATGACGTTTTACTCTACTTATGCGCCTATACACAGCTAATACTTCTTAATATACTTATTTCAAAGTACAACTTATACCCAAAATCCCCTACGTTGATTAACTTATTCATGAATCACCTCTTTGGCTCCTCTTTGAAGAAAAGATTTATACAGTAATGGGGCTATAGTTTTTCCCCAAAGAAGTCTTGTTGGCATATTGAGTATTTTATGGGTACTTGATAGTATAGCCCACGGCAGCTCATACTATTCAAACTTGACACCATATATGAAATTATATCCACATGCACACATTATAACAGTGCTAATAACATGTATTACCCCAGTGAGTGTTCATAAATTATACATTTCGCTAACACATAACTTATACACGCTAAACTTGTATAGTATTTGCTATCTATTTCTCTTTTGTGGGAGGGCAATATGAAGCAAACCATGTACCAACCAAATACGGAGATACCGATAGATTAGCCATAACTTATACATTTGGCTAAACTTGTATAGTATTTGCTATCATAGGAGGATTGATTTCTTATTGTGACCTAGTTGTCCACACAAACTATATGTAAGTTTACGTCTTTTTGCCTGAAATCCACCGGCACCTTTCATTCTCATCTTCTTTGGCCTTCCAGGTTTAACTCTTACTTTCGGTGGTTTAACGACATCCCCTATAGGGATGGCAATTGGGGTGGGGCAGGGCAATCTTTGACCCACTAAGATTTTGACCCGCCCTGCCCTGCCCCATTTAGCCTTGTTCCAAAATTTGTCCTGCCCTGTCCTATTAAGCCCTGCCCCGTTTAGATTTATTTTTATTTTTTTAATTTTTTTTTTCATTTCCTAGTAAATACTTTGTCTTACCCATTTCCCAGAAAAGTCTATTATCCTTTAAAGGTATTTTCTCAAATTTGCGCCTGTGACATCCTCTAGCTACTTCAATATCAATTTATGAGAGAAAAGAAGACATGGACAAAAAAGTAAGCAAGGGGCTGACCTACAACCAACCTGCCCCATTAAATTTTTTCAAAAATGTAGTTTTGCCCTGCCCCGCCCTGCCCCATTTACATATTTCCCTGCCCTGTCCCGTTTACTGTTTGCCCTGCCCCGCCCTGCCCCATTTACATATTTCCCTGCCCTGTCCCGTTTACTGTTTACCCTGCCCTGCCCCGCCTCGCCCTGCCCTGCCCCAATTGCCATCCCTAATCCCCTACGACATCTCTAGGAATTTCCCATTGACTTTCATCAGGAATTGGATAAACCGGAACTTCATAGGTCTTTAAAATGTAATCCTTGCTACAGTATTCCGAGCAGTATTGGTATTCATCCATGTGGTATTTACTCACAATTGCCAATGCATGCTCACATGGTATCACATCCATTTGGAACCTTCTGCAACTACATTGTCTTTCCCGCATGCACACCACAAATCGCCTACCATCATCAACGACTGTGAACAAGTGTTCATTTGATGGTATAACCCACATTATACCAAATTACCCAAAAGTAAGACAAAAACCTTATACATTGTATAATATAATGGAATTTGGTCTTTATGTAGTAACACCAACATCTAAAAACAGAACATACCTTTTATGAAGTCATTATAATTAGCATCACTAGAAACAGTATTAAAACTTAACTCATACTTCTTGACCCAATGATTCTATCCCTTAACAATATTTCATATTTCGTACTAAGCGTTGTACTAGTTGCCATTGCTCCGTTTCTGTTTGTGTTATTCCAAGACGCAACCATCTTCATCAAGTAGTCAAGAAGATTGTATATAGGTAGATACCTCGCCGCCTTATTTGCAGAATTCATAGATTCTGCAATATTTGAAGTAATCACCATGGACCTGTTAACTGTTGAATGCGCTACCGACCACCTATCATATCCAATGTTGAATAAGTATTGTTTCACTCTCCCATCAAGGTTACATATTTCTGCCATGTGTTGGTTGAATTCCTCAATTGTGTATGACTTAGCCATATCAAAAAATATGGGCCTTATTTTCTTCTGGCTCTTCTTGAACCTCAACTTTATGTTGTTCCATAGATGGAATATGCATACACAATGAGGCACTTCTGGATAAACAACTGAAGTTGCCTTCAAAATGCTGTCATGTCTGTCAGATACGATGCACATTCCTTCCCTTATACCGTATGTTTCTCGTAAATTCCGGAAGAACCACTCCCACGATGTATCATTCTCCGAATTAACCACAGCATATGCGAGTGAAAATATTTTACCTGATTGACCATCCCAAAAAATAACTTTACTTAAGCTTATATTATACAACATATTAAATGAAAAAAGTGGATTTTATGTAAAATTACAAGGAAATGATTACAAATACAAGATTTATACAATAAATAAAATATACGGCAGGTAACTACCATTTACCACATAATATTAAATGAATGTATACTTCAACTAACCTGCCGCATCTTGAGTGCAAGTCGTTAGTAAGGACCTCTGTGTGTTGATTTTAAAAAGCTGCCATCAACAACTACATTAGGCATGCAATACTCCCGCCCTTTAATTGAAGAGTAGAGTGCCACATATACATATAATAAGCAACCGTCATCTGACTTTTCCAACCTTGTCATAGATCCGGGATTTGTATGCATTAACATATACAAAAGCCTCGACACCTTATTGTACGAATCAATTGGTTTACCTCTCAGTTGCTCGAAAGCTTTTTCCCTCGACCTCCATGCTTTCATATAGTTCAAATCAACTCCATATTCCCTTTTGACGTCACGTTGTATTTCTGCTGGAGTATACTCTAGTTTAGGATCATCTAACTTGTTCATTATCAAAGTCCCAACGAGATTTGAGGTAGCCTGTCGTTGTGAAAATAATTTGGTGAATTTTTCAAACTTTCTCACCTTAAATATGTTTGAGGTGTGTAGGCTTGATGACTTAAGCTTCCATGAGCATTGATCATCGACACATACAAGATAATACCTGCAATATGATTAGACTACATACATGAATTAATGTTTTGATTTCAATTATAAAATAACAATGTAAGTTAGTTAAAAACTAGTTTGAAACTCTACTGATATAGACATACAACAACCATCATTCCAAGTATGATTCGTGCATATACAGACCAAAAACACAGGCGTTACTGTTTTGTCTCTCAATGATGATACTACCTGAAGAAAATACATGTATAATTTATGTTTATTTCTGATAATATGTTACATTGTTATAGTCCTTCTGTATCCTTCAATGAACCTATTATATATTTAAAAAAATTACAACATGACGTTAACCAAACAGAGCTCTACTTGATGACAGACAAGTCATATCAGTGCATTGTGCTGCAATCCAGGCGACAAGTTTCTATTAAGCAGCAGGCATAAGTGAAGCATGAAAATAAACTTATAAGTACTCTTGATACCAACAAAAAAATACTCTGCATGGTTAGGGAACATATATAGCACCATCGATGTATAAATCTTTTCTTTTGGAAAGATCCAAACTGTATAAGACGATTAAAAAGCCATCATAGAAACCATCACACGCTGCAAATTATTCATTAATCGTACAAGAATACAACATATATATATATAAATTCCAGTAATAGTTTGGCAGCATAATTGATTTGGATGTATAAGTAGAGTAAAAGGTCATCTCAGAAACATCATATTTTTCGTTCTTCTGCATCCTTCAATGAACATGTTATATATAAAAATTTATACGACATGACGTTAACTTCACATTTACCTGGTCTTATTTGAACGCTCAACCTTGAACTGGAACTTCTCTCGGATTGCAAGATGTTTCACAACATTTTGCAGTACATACTTGTTTTTGTACAACTGACCTTCATTAACCTCTTGATGTTTACTGTTGTCAATAATACCATATTCATCGATCCGCATAATGTCATAGTCCTCCTCATTTTCAGAACTAAACATTTCAGTGGTTTATTGTCAACCATTGGCAACTTCTGGAAAAAATTGAAGTTCGATTCGTTTAACCCGAATTCGAGCATGTAATATTATTAACCTGCTCCTTCTTGCTTATACACAAAGGATAATCATTGAATGATAAATTTTTCCTTTTCAACTCCATGTACAAGCCTAAACTCCTCTCGTCGTATATTTTCATTGGTGGAAAATTCTCATTCACAGAAAATTCAATATCCATCGTATCACAGTTTGCATCAACACCAAGGATCTTTGATCCGAACGAATAGATTTAAAATCCCAATCTATATTGATCAACAACCCATCTACTCTGAATTTTTAAACATGTGTTGCATATCCCATTCCCCGCTATGTTGAACCAGAATAGTGATTCTATTATCCATGGCAGAACAAATAAACCATATATTTAGTCATTTCCTTTCTGCTACTTTGCTTCTCATATGCAATATATATATAAATATAAATATTTAGTGGCCTTATGTGTAAAATACGTTCAGTGGCTACCCAAGTGGAATATTTCCTAAAATTTTACCTACATATGTTTTTGCCCATTTTCTATTAGTTATGATCTATTAGATTGTTTTATCGATTATATGTTTTTCACATTATTTGGAGCGGTCGAGTGAATATAATATTTTTCATCCCTTTTTATTGGTTATGAATTGTTCTATGTGTATTTTAATTCAAGGAAAGGTCATGTCAAAAGACATGCTAATTTCTTAAATTTCATTCCTAATTTTTTTATTACTATATTAAAAGTTAAATTACTAAAATACCTTTTCATAAAATATATTTATATTTCGCAACAACAACAACAACAACAATAATAATAATAATAATAATAATAATAATAATAATAATAATAATAATAATAATAATAATAATAATAATAATAATAATAATAATAATAATAATAATAATAATAATAATAATAATAATAATAATAATAATAATAATAATAATAATAATAATAATAATAATAATAATAATAATAATAATAATAATAATAATAATAATAATAATAATAATAATAATAATAATAATAATAATAATAATAATAATAATAATAATAATAATAATAATAATAAAATACCTGAAAGATATTGATTTACATATTGTATATTTTCTAAATAGTTGTGTTCTTTCCTCAATAATTATCTTTTAACAAAATTATTTGTCCAGAAGAAAAAAAAAACTACAATACTTATCATAAAAAAACATAACTGATGTCTTGATTCGAAGGGTTGTGTTCCTTCATAATAGAATATATTTTCAAATGTTTTACTCCACATTTATTTTATCACACGTGATAGTAACAATATAAAATGAAACACAAATAGTTGAATCAATTATTAAATTGATTTCCTTGCAGTGATCTTTTTTCTTTCATTTGCACATGGATAGGTATGAATATTCTTTACTACTTAACTGTCTACAGCTTTTATGTAACGATCCGGTCAGTCATTCCGTGAGATTAGTCACGTATCCCTTATTTCTGCTTTATCATGTGCTGTTTAGCTCAATTATGTTGTGTGAGGTCGGTTGATTCGGGTTCGGAGTGGCCGTGGTGAGAAATGAGACACTTAGTCTCTTAAGTTGATTTATAGTTGGAAAAGTCAATCGAAAGTGGATTATAAGGTAAACGACCTCGGAATGTGGATTTTATGGATCGGATAGCTTCTTTAGGTGATTTGGGACTTATGAGTGTGTTTGGAATGTGATTCGGAGGTCAGGAGTAGAATTAGACTTGAATTGGCAAAATTTGGACTTTGGAGTTTTCCGGTCGGCATTAAAATTAGCTTTCGGGGTCGGAATGGAATTCTGAAAGTTGGAATAGGTTCGCAGTGTCATTTGGGATGTGTGTGCAAATTTTCAGGTCATTCCGACGAGGTTTGGTTAGTTTCGGCATCGTTGGTGAGTTTCGAAAGTTTAAAAATCCTTAGGCTTGAATCATGGGTTGATTTGGTGTTATTTTGGGTGTTCCGAGGGTTCGATTAAGTTTGGGTGATCATTTATGACTTGTGGGTATCATTGGTTGAGGTCCCGAGGGCCTCGGGATGAGTTCGGATGGTTGACAGATGCGTTTTTGGCCTTAGAGTTTGCTGGTATGAGGCTGTTCTGTGATTTCCGCAGATGCGGAGGGGTGGCCGCAGGTGCGAGTTGGGCATCGCAGGTGCGGAAAGGGGTTAGATGGAGAAGGAACGCAGATGCGGGAGATTGGCCGCACTTGTAAAGCCGCAGGTGCGGTAAGTGGAACGCGGGTGCGGGAATTGGGCTTTAAGTGAAATATCGCAGGTGCTCCTCTGGGACCGCAAGTGCAATGAAAAGGCCGCAGGTGCAGAAATTGCTGTGCGGAACATATAAATAGATGCCTTCGCAAATTTTGGCTTATTTCATCAATTTCTCATTCAGGTTGGAGCTTGTGGGAGCAATTTGAAAAGGGAATTTCGTGGATGTAAGATTCTTGGACCTAAAACTTGTTTCTATGGTGATATTTGACTGATTAGGCATGGAATTTAGGGAAATTAGTGGTTAAAATTGGGGTTTATGGTTTGAAATTAGAGAGTATAAATTAAGGATTTGAGGTCCATTTGGGATCCGATTTTGACGTATTTGGTATGTATGAACTCGTGAGAGAGTAAGGATTCTAGTTTTGTGATTTTTATCGGAATCCGAAACGTGAGCTTGAGGGTTGGGTTCGGCTAATTTCAAGATTTTAATGTAATTCGATTATTTTCAAGTGGGCTTTATTCCTTTAGCATATTTTTATGATATGAATCTGTTTTGACTAGATTCGGGGCGTGCTAAGACCGAGTCAAGGGGCAAAGGCATTGCGGAGTAGTTTTTCATCCGGTTTGAGGTAAGTAACGATTGTAAATCTAGATCTGAGGGTATGAAATCCCGGTATTTCGTATTGTTTTGATAAATGAGGTGACGCACATGCTAGGTGACGGGCGTGTGGGCGTGCACCGGTAGAGATTGTGATTTGTCACGTAGTGGCTATTAAGCCGCGTATTTGATTTGAAATCATATGATATCCCGTATTTTAGAGATTGGTACTATATTTGGGTTATACACCATGTTTGGGGCCTTGTGCCGACCTGTTTGGACCCTCGGGGGTATTTTTCTACTATTCTCACACTATTTTGATAGAAAATATAATCCCAGTCATAATTTGTACTTGTTCACTGTTTATTCATGTTTATTACTGTAACGACCCGGTCGGTCGTTCCGTAGAAATTTCATTATTTTCATTGTTTTTGCTTTGTCATAGCTGGGTTATACTGTTCATGATATGTTAGGGTTGGTTAGCTCAGGTTCGGAGTGGTCATAGAAGGAATTGAGACACTTAGCCTCTAAAAGTTGCTTTAGAGTTGGAAAAGTCAAGAGAGTTGACTTATTGGTAAACGACCTTGGAATGCGGATTTTATGGCTCGGATAGCTTCATTAGGTAATTTGGGACTTAGGAGTGTGTTCGGAATATTTTTGTGATGTCCGGTGTAGAATTAGGCTTGAATTGGCGAAAGTTAGTTTTTGGTGATTTCCGATTGGCAGTGGAAAATAGGCTATCAGTTTCGGAATGGAATTCCGACAGTTGGAACAGGTTCGTAATGTCATTTTGGGTATGTCTGCAAAATTTCAGGTCAATCAGAGTTGTTTTGGGTAGTTTCGGCATCGTTGGTGGAATTTAGAAATTTCAAAGTTCATAGGCTTGAATTCGATGTGATTTTGGTGTTTTGGTGTTATTTTCGGTGTTTCGAGAGTGCATCTAAGTTTGAATGATCATTTAAGATGTGTGGGTATATTTGGTTGGGGTCCCGAGGGGCTCGCGATTGATTTCGGATGGTTAGCGGGAGATTTGGAGTTGGAAATTTGCACCTTCAGCTGCTGGTGTTCTGTTACTGTCATTTCCGCACCTGCGGATGTTTGACCGCAAGTGCGAGCCGCAGGAGCGGCCATGTTAATCGCAGGTGCGGGCACAGGGGTCCTGGAGGAAAACCGCAGGAGCGGTCGCTTGAGCGCATCTGCGGAGCCGCAGGTGCGAGAGTCAGCGGTTTAATGAAATTCCGCAGGTGCGGTCCTCCTGAACGCAGGTGCAGACCGCAGGTGCGAGGGCAAGGGCCGCAGGTGCAAGAAGCCTGGGCAGAAAGTTTAAGTTCTAAAAACTAGGATTTTAAGCCATATTTCAAAAACACCATTGGAGAGCTCGGGAGAAGGAGGTTTTTGGAGAGATTTTCAGTGGGAATCTTGTGGTAAGTGTTCTTCAATCACCTTTAGTCTAATTCCACGAATTAGTTTTGATTTTTACCATGTAAATTGAGGAATCAAAGTGGGAATTGGGGGAAAATGGGAAGAAAAGTTGGGAAATTCTTTTGATGATTTGAGGGGGCATTTGTGGTTGGATTTTGGTAAATTTGATATGGGTAGACTCGGGGAAGGATAAGGATTCCGAGACGTGGGCCCGGGGGTTGGGTTTGACCAATTTCGGGATTTTGAGTATTTTTGATAAATTTCGATTTGGGTTTCATTCCGTAGCATATTATAATGGTATAAATCTGATTGTTGGTAGATTTGGAGCACTCGGAGGCCGAATTTAGAGGCAAGGGCACTGCGAAGTAGTATTTTAGCCGGTTTTGAGGTAAGTAACGTTTCCAAACTTGGAACTGAGGGTTCGAAACCCCAAATTATCTGGTATTTGATGTTAATTAAGGTGACGCACGTGCCAAGTGACGGGAATGCGGGCGTACACCGATTATTTGTGGCATGGCTCATCCCATGGCACTGCCTAATGGTTATTCCAGGCTGATACTTGTACTGTGAAGGTGGTATTTACCTCGAAATCATGTTAAGTATAAATGCTAAAGCTTCACGCCAATATGTTAAGACCGGAATGGTCAGTTATTGCTATCTCTATCTATGAATATTTGCTTTCATGTACTCAGTCCTGTTATTGCATATGTTTCATGCCTCAGTCTCAGTAATTGTTAGTTTATTTATCTGTTATCATTGTTTTGGGCTGATTCTTATATATGTGAGCCTTGTGAGTGAGACTGAAAGGTATTGACTGAGTGAGGCCGAGAGCCTGGTATTGAGACAGTTATGAGATTGGAATGCACACCGCAGCGATCCTTGAATCATGCCTTCGTTGGCTTGATATAGAGCTTGGGCTTATAGGAGCCCCTCCTGAGTCTTTACACCCTCAGTGAGCGCACAGATATTGAGGGATGGATTTTCCCTGGGCATGGATCTTGTCCGAAGTAATTGATATATATATTGAGGGATAGATCGTCCTTGGACATGGATCTTGTCCGAGTGATATGTTCCGGAGATGGATCTTCTCCGTGGGGCTGGACCGGCCTTTTTCCTTAGTACTCGATGACTACGTCACTTGTGTTTACATATAATTCGGGATGGACTTTCCCTGGGCCTGGAGGCCAATTCTAGTACTGAGTGGACTTCCTTGTGTGAGTTGGGATACTGTGTACCTATCATTTCTGATTCTTTACAACCATATGCTGGCATGTAGAGTTTACAGACATAATTTGGTGCATCTTGCTTATTTTTCTATTATATTACCTCCATGTCCAAGTTATACACTGTTGTTCATAAACATCGTAGGTTTAGTCCGTCACTACCTCTTAGCCCGTAGTTTGGGTTCATTACTTCTGAGTTGGTGCACTCACATTATACCCTGCACCTTGTGTGCAGATCCAGGTACATCGGGACTCGGCTCTGGTCATTGAGTAGCTGACAGTTTCATCAGAGTTGTCGAGGTAGCAGCTGGCGACCGTGATCTCATCATCTCTTTCCTATTCTACTTGTCGTTGATTATTTTTTAGACTATGTTGGTCATTCCTCTCTTATTATTATTATGTATTAGCAGCTCATGACTAAGTGACACTGGATCCGGGATTGTAGGATTTTAAATTTTAGTTTCAGATATTGTTTCAAACTTTAGGTTTATTATTAATGTTATCCGTAGACTTTGTTAAAAATGATGAGTTTACTGGTAATTGAATTCAGCTTAGATAGAATGGGTGGCTTGCCTGGTTCCATGACAGGCGCCATCACGACTCTTGAATTGGGTCGTGACAATTACTCTATTTATAAACAATGAAAGATATTTTGGGTTGAGTCCCCGTGATTGTGATGAGTTGCCCAGTGGCTTGTGAGGATGATGATTGAGTGAGGCTGAGAGCCGGATTTGTGAGGATAGTGATGGATCGGGTTGCACACCTGATCATGCCCAACTATGCCTTATAAAAAGGACTAAGCAGTCGATACAAATATAATCCGGTTTACAAGTCCGGAGTCAAATCCCACAAAGAACTAAGGTTTAGCTACAGTTCTTTAATATTGCTACGAAGACAAGCTCGAACAATTCCTATGTTATAAAAATTAAGATTCTTGTATCGAATTAACTAACAAATTAAATTAATAGATCAGCAACTAGGGATACTACGGGTTGGAGAAAAGATTAAGGAGGTCTAGAGTTATGATTTCCCCAATTGTCTGAATCCTTCCCGCTATGTCTTCTATAGTTTTGCCTAAGTATTCTCTATCGATCATGAGCGCTCTGCGTGTTGTAATTCTCTTATGAGTAATTAAGAAAATTTACTAGACATACTCTCCCGAGATACGCTAGCTGGCTTTAATTACAGCTCACTTAGATCGCACCCAAGGTTTCGTTATCCCTAATCCCACCTTTAAACCCTTGGTTATTGATTCCTCGCATACGCCGGGAGTGTTGTTGTTCAACAACTACCTAAATATGCACTCTCTCCCGAGTAATACATACTAAATAGGCACAGCTAATTGAGGGCCCTTCAATCAACCACAAGAATAATATAGTTGAACAAATAGAGAAAATACTACGGCTCAATTATATAAAAATATAACAAGAATTTATCCTACAAAAGGTTCCATCAAAACCCTATATAACAAATTAGCTATTCATAATAGTATGCAAAAATACAATACTAAAAGTCATAACCAACAACGAAAATTAGGAAGAGGAAGGAAAAACTTGTAGGAGAATTTCTCGCCTTGCTCCTATTGTGTCTCTTGCCTCCTTAGGTCGAATTTTGTGTCAAAAGTATGTCTCCCCCTCTCCAAAATACTATTTTTCCATATATATATACCAAGTAGGGTTGGTCCCAAATAATTATACCTTCTCCTACGCGAAAAGACGCTCGCGGTCGCGGTCAACTGCGGTCCGGGCGCGGTCATTACCCAGTGTACGGTCTCAGTCCGCGTCCAGGTCCGAGGTCGCGGTTTAGACCGCATTTTTCACCCTGTTCTGTTTGGAATTTGGAAAGACGTAAAACATAAAAGTTGTAGCCCTTTAAGTTATCTTTCCATCGATATATTATATAGCCCAAATGGAGTTTGGAGCAATGCGTTATGTCTATTTTACCAGACCATGCGCAATATGCCTACTTAAGTCTTTGTTTGTTCTTAACTATTAAATTTGACCCCTGAACACGATCCCATCTTAATTCCTTGGGATTTTACTCATACTTCAAAGATCCAAATCACTTGAATTCATTCCATAACATCTATATAGCTCGGAATTACTCCTACAAGGCATAAAACACACAATTAGTGCAAAACACTAGCGATTAAAGCTCAAACTCAATTAAAGTGCAGTAAATTAGAGTGTAATAAGCGACTAAAATACGCAATTATAGCCTATCATCAACACCCCACACTTATACTATTACTCGTCCTCGAGTAATCAAACTACACTTTATATAGACACGACATTTTTAAAAAATTCCCCTGACTCATCACACCAAGAATCTTTAAAATAGACTAAGCACAAGGGTGTATCATCTTCACCTCAAGATTTGACTCACAAGTACCATGTATTATTCACAAATCACCCACTTACTCTAACATAGAGGTCAATGACATTACCTTTCCATCATGAATCATGTGCCCTCACATAACAAAAGAGAGTAGTTCCACACAATAAAATTTAAGAACAATTAGGAACTCAAGATAGAAAGAATTCACTCACTCTCAGAAATAACATTCATATGATACAAAAGATGCACCATAGGCTTGCCCGTAGTGTACTACTCTACTAATCGAGCTCATTCAGTCTAGGATCAAGTAGGACTTTATTTGGTTGTAATGTAGGTTGCGGGACGGGTAGGATATATTTAGATATAAGAGTGACTACACCTCTCTAAGCACTTTAATAGATATACTTTAACATTCAAACCCCATACTTATGTCAAACCAAACTCCGCCTTCACATCAATGTATATTACCCCATACTTCTTTAAGCACAATTACATCAAGAGCCACCACTTATCAAGGAATGTATTTTTCACAAGAATACAACTCTTTTTTCCTTTTTTTTTATTGAATTCAAGTGGCTCTTACTTTTTCAAAACAATGCACCTTTCTCCTTATTTCATTAGTTCCACTCAAAAGCCAAACCAACTACCCCACACTTTAACTTTTACACAGTTCATAACAATTCAAGTGCTCATGAGAGGTTAAAAGGTTCAAATAGATGGTTAATTCAAACAAATGGGTAATGCTTGTAATGTGGTTGCCAAAGAAACAAGATTACAAGCTCAAATAGGTGAACTACGATACATAACAATTAGGCGGAAAAAATATATATATTTGGCTCAACAAAGAAACGCCTATATCACTTCCAAGGCTGAACAAAACTACTATTTTGCTTTGCAAATACACGGGGCACGTTCTAGGCATCAAATGCAATGCACAGAATACATACAAACCTCACACATACATGGCACATAACTCACTCAGGATTGGATTCATCAAGACACTCTAGTCAAAGCAGTTAAGCAAATTTAAAATCACACAATTTAAGGTACTTATACAAGAGTCAAAAACTGAGCCTAAGTGTCACAACCAAAGTACTTACTATTCTCAAGGCATAACAATGTCAAGAGATATTGCTTCAATTCAAAACACAACACAATGGCTCCTATTCCTAAAAAAAAACTATCTACACCCGGTTCAAACAAAACCATTGGAAAAGAACCGCGGCACGAAGAAAAACCAAGGAGGAATTGCTACACTACCTAACAAAAGAAAATCTTCTTTTTTTAGACTTAAATCCCTCAAGAAAATTGTCTAATAGATCCATTGTCGGGAAAAGTCCAATCTTTTTAAAAAAAAATTTATGCAATTAACTAACACAACTAAAATAGCATGAAAAGTCACCCATCAATCTCCTCACCCCACACTTAAAATTGTGCATTGGCCCCAATTCACATCATAACTATAAGAGTGTCACGACCCGAATTTCCCACTGTCGGGACCGTGATGGCGCCTAACGTTGAACCCGCTAGGCAAGCCAACGTGAATGTTTAATTTACCTTATTACTTTATTATTATTCAATAACAGGTGATATACAACACTAACATAAATGAAGTACAAATGAAGCAAGATATATTAACTCAATTCAATGCCTTTACGAAATTTCACAATACCAATCCCAGAATTTCAGAGTCACAACTCACGGACTGTCTATGAATAATACATATAAAGGTATGAACGAAATAAGTACATTTGTTTCTCAAACAACTAGAACAGAATACAAAAGAAATAGGACGGGACACCAAGGCCTGCGAACGCCAACAGGACTACCTCGGTGTCTCCACGTGAACTGAAGGCAGCCTCCTCGCTCTAAGGTCCGTAGGGTCCTGTACTGGGATCTACACAACAAAAATGTACAGAGTGTAACATCAGTACAATCGACCCTTTGTACTAAGTAAGTGCCGAGCCTAACCCTGGCAAAGTAGTGACGAGGCTAGGACACGACAACCAAATCAATCTGTGCAGTTTAATAATATACGGAGGAAATAATGATAACAGGAAATAAACAACTAAGTACAAAGAGAAGGGGAACATGTTGGGGGAAAGAAATGTCAAATAAAGGAAATAACAAAATAAGACAACAATTCAATATCAACTTGAACAGCAGGAAATAACATCACAGAGAAAACAATGAACGACATCACCCTTCGTGCTTTTACTCGCATCCTCACCAAATAATAAATGCAAGTGCACGGCATCACCCTTTGTGATTTTACTCTCATCCCCACAATGAATCAATAGAAACGGCACGACATCACCCTTCGTGCTTTTAATATCATAATATGGCACGGCATCACCCTCCGTGCTTCTACACTCTCATCCTCACAATAATCAATACACGGCATCACCCTTCGTGCTTTTAATATCATAATATGGCACGGCATCACCCTCCGTGCTTCTACACTCTCATCCTCACAATAATCAATACACGGCATCACCCTTCGTGCTTTACACTCTTCCTCACCCAAACAATATCAATAACAGAAGTCCGGCAAGGGAAAATCAACAATATAAACCACAATAATAAATCATAACATCCCGGCAAGGGAACACCTGTAGAATTATCACCATCCCGGTAAGGGACACAGCTATAACTAATCTCACTCAAGTACATATCTTCACATAAAATTTCTCAACCGAAACCAATACTCAACAATATTCATTACTAAGAATTTCCACCAAAATGAATAACCACAAAGTGAAGCTCAAGCATCAATAAAGTAAATATCAATGAAAAACCACATAATTCATAATATCCGACTCACATGCATGCTTGACACCAACGTATAGGTACTCGTCACCTCACCTATATGTTGAACATGATATTAACACATAGGAAATAGGACACAACACCTATTGCCTCAAGCTAAGGTTAGGCCAAACACTTACCTCAAATTCCACGACCAACTCAAGCCTCGATTACCGCTTTTCCTCTTGAATTTGACTTCAATTCACTTGTATCTAGACATAATTGACTTAATAACATCAATAAACTCTAAATAACTCAATTCCAATGCTTAATTATAGGTTTTCTAGCATTCTTCCCAAAAAGTCAAAAATCGACCCCGGGCCCGCTTGGTCAAAACACGAGGTTCAGACTAGAACCCGATCACCCATTCACCCACGAGCCCGAATATATAATTAGTTTCGTAATACGACCCCAAAACGAGGTCTAAATTCCAATTATTCAAAAAGCCATAACTCTACCCAAATCCCTAATTTTCTACCCTTAAGAACATAATTTAGAAATCTAATGGGTGTTAATTAAAATTGAAGAAAACGAGTCTAAGAACACATACATATAGTTTGGTGGTTAATTCCCTCTTCAAAATCGCCCAAGTTTGAGTTCTAGAGAAAAAGTTATGAAGTTTTGAAGAAATCCCGTTTTGTTTACTGTTTTTAAAAGACTGGGCAAAATATAGCCTATGCGTTCGCATAGGCTCCCCTCCCCTGCCCTTCGCGTTCGAGTCCAAAGGGGCGCGTTCGCACAGCGTTAGCACTACCCAGCTCCGAGCCCCTTTAATGTTCTATGTGATCGCGACTGCCAGGGTGCGTTCGCGTAGAGTAACCTCCGAAGGTTCCGTGTTCGCACCTGGTTCTATGCGTTCGCATAGTGCAAATCTGCCCCCCCTCCCACTTTGTGTTGTGCGTTCGCATGGGTGACCATGCGTTATCATAGAGTAAAAACTCAGACACCAGCAAACAGCTAAAATACCAAATTTTCTAAGTTCAAATCACCCTGACGCCTATCCGAAACTCACCCGAGCCTGGGCTCCAAACCAAACATGCACACAACCTCACAAATATCCTACGGACTTACTCGTGCGATCAAATCTCCAAAATAACATCTTAAACCATGAATTTAGAATTAAAATCAAAGATAATTTCCAAAACTTCCAAAGTATCAAATTTCACAACTACGGGTCCGAATCACGTCAAACGACTTCCATTTCTTACCAAATTTTACAGACATATCATAATATTATTTTGAACTTGTACTGGGCTCCGGAACCAAAATACGGGCCAGATACCATAAATTTAAAATATATTCAAATTTTCTAAAATCTCTTATATTTTCAGAAAAACAATTTCTTTCAAAAATTCATTTCTCGGCCTTGGAACCTCGGAATTCGTTTCCGGGCATACGCCCAAGTCCCATATTTTCCTACGGACCCTACGGGATTGTCAAATCACGGGTCCGGGTCCGTTACCCAAAATGTTGACCGAAGTCAACTTAAATTCAATTTTAAAGGCAAATTTAGCATTTTTCTCAGTTTTCCATATAAAAGCTTCCCGGCTATACGCCCTGGATACGCACGCAAAATGAGGTGAGATAAAAGGAGGATTTCAAGGCCTCGAAACACTGTTTTGACATGTAAAACAAGGGATGACCTTTTGGGTCATCACAAAGTGGGTAAAAGAAAATCCCTGGTAGGCCAAAGGCCGAAGCACTAGCATCTTATGGGGTACTCAGACTTCTCCCAGGCCTGGTCCTTCGTGCGGGTACCTCACACTTAGTTCTAACAAATGGTTTGTTGTTGCATCCTTCCAATGGCTTTGCATTCCATGCTCCAAAAAAATCAAAAATTGACACTATAAAAAATAATATAATACAAAAATTATTTTAAAAAAACAAAAGAAAGCAGTAAAGCTGGGTTGCCTCCCAACAAGCGCTTGATTTAACGTCGCGGCACGACGCGAATCACTTTCTGCCTCCACTTTGAACTTATGAATTGGACCCCAAGTTTTGATTCTGCTCTGTGATCATGCTCCTGAGGTGGTAAAACGATTCTGACTGGCCCAATAAAGCAATGTAGTATTCTGCACTTCTTGGCCTTTGGATGAGATGTGTATTCCCGACTTTCTGGCACGAAGAATTCCAGAATGTAGGCATCTAGTTCCTTACTCCTTGACTCTCCAAGTGGCTCGGATGACTCTATTTCCATATCATCATCCAAACACAATGTGGAAAAATTCTTGGAGTGTGGACCAATGCGCTCAACTACATAAACATTGGGATTGTCAACATCCTCAACACTAATGACACTAGAGTCAACTAAATATGTATTCACAATATCCTTGGTTGACTCTAGTATCTCTTCTACGACATCGACATCCTCAAAATCTAGTTCGATTGATTGTTGGTGTTCTACTCTGACCTCCTTCTCTAGCATTTCCTCGTATTTTTTAAAATCTTCAATTATAGTGGAAATTTCTGCAGCCATTTCATGCTCTTCTTGGCTATTATCCACAATGTAAGCCTGTTGCACTTTACAAGGTTCAATTAGTTTATTAGCTTGAGC
This sequence comes from Nicotiana undulata, assembly GCA_005239495.1. Lineage (NCBI taxonomy): Eukaryota > Viridiplantae > Streptophyta > Magnoliopsida > Solanales > Solanaceae > Nicotiana > Nicotiana undulata. The sequence goes on along the minus strand of ML265905.1, from coordinate 17,353 downwards.
CTCTAAGTTGTGAGTAGTTGCCTCTTGTCTTTCTATCTGCAGTTGTATTTTATCATATTGTTCCATAAGGCACTTTAGCATATCCTCGATCTCTTTCAGGTCCTCATACCTGGGTTCTTTGTTCCTATTAACTATCACGACCCCAAATCCTAAGTCGGTTGTGATAGCGCCTATCATGGAACTAGGCTAGCCAAACAATCACATATTTACACAAAATTTTCATAAATTCCAAAATTGTTTCCAATATTTCATAAACATCTTTAAATTTCCAAATTTTACGCAAAACCAAACGAAATGAACAGTCTAATCACTACCCCAAGACCCGGAGTCAACCTGTCATAAGCATCTACGAGCAGTACAAAATAAACTCTACTGTCATAATACCTCAAGTCTCGGAACGAGGAACTAAAACCAAAAACAAGAAAGGGAAAAGAGAAGTTGCGGACACTGAACAGCTACCTCGAAATCCCAACTCCGGCTCCACGAATAGAGGAAAGAAGATAACGCTCGGAACCAACACCTATATCTGTACACTTGGGTGCAGCGAGTAATGTGAGTACGCCAACTCAGTAGTAATGAAAGTAAATAGTGTCTAAGTGTATAAAAGCACATAAGAACAGTCATCAATGCACAGTAGGTGAAATCTTTCCTTCAGTAAAACACAGATGCGATGCCTCGTAGCATTCAAATTCTTTTTTTTTCAGAAAAATATCAGTTGAAAGTGTGCCTTTTTCATAAGTTTCATCGAAATCAAAAGTGATTCAATATATAAAATTGACAGTGTTCATAAATAGTATTTCAAATGAAAACATGTATCATAAACTGCCCCTCGGGCGTATCATCACTCAGCATCAATCACTCAGTGTGCCTCACAATCACTCGGTATCATCCCCTCGGGCTACCTCACAGTCACTCATCACTCGGCACTCGGCACTCGCACTCAGTAGGTACCTGCGCTCACTGGAGGTGTACAGACTCCGGAGGGGCTCCTACAACCCAAGCGCTAATATCAAGCCATCTCGTGGCATAAATCACTCAGGCTCTCGGCCTCTCACATATCATAACAAAGTAACATGATGCGGCGTGCAGCCTGATCCATAATATCCTCACAACATTGGCCCTCGGCCTCACTCAGTCAGAAACTCTCAAAATGCCACTCAGGCTATCAACAAACGGGGTACTCGACCCAAAATAGTATTTATATCACAAAATGGTGTAAACAAGTCTGAGTTTCGAAAACAATTTAACATGGTATGACTGAGTGTAAATCATGATCAAAATAATGAGGAATATCAGAAAATAGCCCCCAAGGGGTCAAAACATGTCGGCACAAAGCCCCAAACATGGCTTACAACCCAAATATAGCAATAGTATGAAGATACGATTTATCATGTGATTTAAAAGCAATTACGCAACTCAATAGTTGCCACGGGAAGGACCAAGTCCAAATCCCCAATCAGTGCACGCCACACGCCCGTCACCAGCATGTGCGTGACTCCAAAATAGTGAGAAAATGCTAAGTCCGGGGTTTCATACCCTCAGGACAAGATTTAAAGTTATTATTTACCTCAAACCGGCCCGAAGAACTACTCCACGATACTCTTGCCCCTTGAATCAGCTCCTGAATTCTCCGAATCTATTCAAAACCAGATTAATAACATCAAAACATGCTAGGGAGACGAAACCCATTCGAAAATTATCAAATTTAGGCACAAATTCCAAAGTTGGCCAAACCCGACCCCCGGGCCCACGTCTCGGAATTCACCACAAATCACAAAACTAGAATCCTTATTCCCTCACGAGTCTTCCCATATCAAATTCACCAAAATTCGACCTCAATTTCCGACTCATATCATCAAAATAATTTCTCAATTTTTCCTCCCATTTTCCCCCAATTTCCACTCTAATTCCTCAAATTAAATAATAAAAGTCAAGGCTAAATCATGGAATTAACCCAAATATGATTGAAGAACACTTACCTCAAGAACTCCCTTGAAAATCCCTTTAATTTACACCTTCTCCCGAGCTCTCTAATGGGTTTTTGAAAATATAGACTAAACCCTCGTTTTTGAACGTAAAAACATTCTGCCCAGTTTTTACCCTTCGCGAACATGGCCCAATGCACGCGTTCGCATAGCACAATCCACCAGGGCCCCTCACTTACCCTACGCGAACACGGCCTGTGCTTCACGAACGTGAAGCTTTACCAACACAGGACTTCGCGAACGCGTCCCATGCCACGCGAACGCATAGGCCAAACGCCTGGGGCCCCACCTGCCTCACACAACACTACGTGAACGCGTGCCTCCAGGTGCGAACGCGTAGAACCAATTTCCCCAACCTTCGCATTAGCGTCCTCCTCCCCGCGAACGCATAGCACAAAAATCCCAGCTCCACTATTTTCTCTTCGCGAACGCGGGACCCCACCGCGAACGCGAAGAGTATTTTTCTGCAACAAAAACACCAGAAAATCTGCCAAGTTCAAAGTCCAAAAATTGATCCGTTAACCACCCGAAACTCACCTGAGACCCTCGGGACCTCAACCAAACATGCCAATGCCTCCCACAACCTCATTCAAACTTGGTCGAGCCTTCGAAACACCAAAAACAACGCAAAAATACTAAATTCACCTCGGATTCAAGCCTATGAACTTTGAAACTTCTAAACTTCTCCAAAGATGCTGAAACCATCCAAAACACGTCTGATTGACCTAAATTTTGCACACACATCCAAAATGAAACTACGGACCTGTTCACACTTCTAGAATTCCATTACGACCCTGATAGCTAATTTTTCATTGCCCACTAGAAATCGCCAAAAACTCACTTTCGCCAATTCAAGCCTAATTCTACTCCGGACATACAAATCACATTTTGATCACACTCCTAAGTCCAAAATCACCTAACGAAGCTATCTGAGCTATAAAATACATATTCTGAGGTCGTTTACCTACTGGTCAACTCCCAGTTGACTTTTCCAACTCTTAAGCTCATTTAAGAGACTAAGTGTCTCAATTCTAACCACGACCACTCTGAAACCGAACGAACCAAACCAAAACATCATAATTAGGTTAATTAACATGAGGCAAAGCAGAAATAGGGAAACGGGGCTAATCTCACCGAACGACCGATTGGGTTGTTACATCTTCCCCCTCTTAAACAAACGTTCGTCCTCGAACGGTTCAAGAAAGTGACCATCTTGACCACCTTGACCACCATACATATCACACACATTCCACACATAAGATTGAGTTGGTGCACATAACTCGCTCTCGGGAATATTTTGATAATTTTGCCCTGGGTGGTTTCCTCCACAATATGCATAACGTGGATCAAGAGTAGAATTACCAACATCAAAACTCTCGTAATTCCAAGATGCCTTGTCTCTCAGATCAAAAATTAAAAATTAAAAATAAATAAATAATCAAATACACGAAAACAAAATTTTCAACCTAGAAATATGTACACCTACAGCTACACCATTAGTTCTCCGGAAACGGCGACATAATTTGATCACGCCCAATTATGCCTTATAAAAAGGACTAAGTGGTCGTTGCAAATACAATCCGGTTTACAAGTCCGGAGTCGAATCCCACAAAGAACTAAGGTTTAGCTACAGCTGTTTAATATTGCTACGAAGACAAGCTCGAACAATTCCTATGTTATAAATATTAAGATTCTTCTATCTAACTAACTAACAAATTAAATTAGTAGATTAACAACTATGGATACTACGGGTTGGAGAAAAGATTAAGGAGGTCTAGAGTTATGATTTTTCCAATTGTCGGAATCCTTCCCACTATGTCTTCTATAATTTCGCCTAAGTATTCTCTACCGATCATGAGCGCTCTGCGTGTTGTAATTCTTTTATGAGTAATTAAGAAAATTTACTAGACATACTCTCCCGAGATACGCTAGCTGGCTTTAATTACACCCCACTTAGATCGCACCCAAGGTTTCGTTATCCCTTATCCCGCCTTTAAACCCTTGGTTATTGATTCCTCGCATACGTCGGGAGTGTTGTTGTTCAACAACTACCAAAATATGCACTCTCTCCCGATTAATACATACTAAATAGGCACGTCTAATTGAGGTCCCTTCAATCAACCACAAGAATAATATAGTTGAACAAATAGCTACGGCTCAATTATATAAAAACATAACAAGAATTTATCCTACAAAAGTTCCATTAAAACCTTAGATAACAAATTAGCTATTCATAATAGTATGTAAAAATACAATACTAAAAGTCATAACCAACAATGAAAAATAGGATGAGGAAGGAAAAACTCATAGAAGAATTTCTCGCCTTGCTCCTATTGTGTCTCTTGCCTTCTTAGGTCGAATTTTGTGTCAAAAGTATGTCCCCCTCTCCAAAATACCATTTTTCCATGTATATATACCAAGTAGGGTTGGGCCCAAATAATTATACATTCTCCTACGTGAAAATGGACAATTTTTCAGGTTTGGTCGCTCGCGGTCGCGGTCAACCGCGGTCATTACCCAGTGTACTGCCTCAGTCCGCGTCTAGGTCCACGGTCGCGGTTTCGACCGCATGTTTCACCCTGTTCCATTTTGAAATAGGAAAAACGTAAAATAAAAGTTGTATCCCTTTGAGTTAACTTTCCAACCATATATTATATAGCCCAAACAGAGTTCGGAGCAACGAGTTATGTCTATTTTACTAGACAATGTCCAATATACCTACTCGAGTCTTCGTTTGTTCTTAACTATCAAATTTGACCCCTGAACACGATCCCGACTTTATTCCTTGGGCTTTTACTAAGACTTCAAAGCTCCAAATCACTTGAATTCATTTCATAGCATCTATATAGCCCGGAATCACTCCTACAAGGAATAAAACACACAATTAGTGCAAAATACTAGCGATTAAAGCTCAAACTCAATTAAAGTGCAGTAAATTAGAGTTTAATAAGTGACTAAAACACGCAATTATAGCCTATCATCAACGCCACAGTGCTATATATATATATATATATATA
>ML265905.1:1002-12286 GCA_005239495.1 Nicotiana undulata | reverse complement strand
AATATATATATATATATATATATATATATATATATATATATATATATATATTGGATAGGGCTGCACGCCGCAACGAGATTTGGATCGGGCTGCACGCCGCAGCGATATAGCGCTTGGGCTGTAGGAGCCCTTCCAGAGTCTATACACCCCCAGTGAGGGCAGTCGACTATTATATGGATCGGGATGCATGCCGCAGCAGATATAATATGGATAGTGATGCACGCCGCATCGGTTATATATATGGTACCTGTTGAGTGAGAGTGTTGAGTGTGAGCATTGACTTATGATAGTAAAGTCATGAGTGACCGAGAGGCTTGCCCGAGAGGCTTTATTTGCGAGTGACACTGTGCCCGAGAGGCTGATATTTCATGAAACTAATGCTTTCACTTTTCTTTACACTGAGCCTCTAATAAAAATGTTGAGCAAATTTTTTACACGAGATTTTAAATGGAAACTTGGAATTTGTATGAAAGTATTCGAAATGTAGATTCCTGACTTGATGTATTTATTCTACTGCTGCTTATTACATGATTTTAAATGCTCGTCACTGCACTCAAGTCTTTATTTATAATGGTAACTTACCGAGTTGGCGTACTCACGTTACTCCCTGCACCTTGTGTGCAGATTCAGGTACTAGGTTTGAGCGCTAGCTGATTCGCACTCTCTTTGGAGCTTGTTCGGGGATTTTGAGGTAGTTGTTCGGCGTCCGCAGGGTTCCTTTTCCCCTTCCTATTCTGTCATTTCTATCTATTTCCAAACTTAATTGTAGTGATGAAATAATATCGCACTGTATCACTTCTTAAATGCTCATGACGGTTGACTCCAGGTGTTGCGGCTGTGTTTAGACATTTTGGATATTTTTATTATTTTGAAATGCTTAAAAGCGGAATTTTAATGAAATATTGGATAACTTATGTATTAAATAGAAATATTTTATGTTATTCTCGGTAAATTGTCTAGCCTAGTAACACGATAGGCGCCATCACAGCCAGTTAGGTTTGGGGTCGTGACAAGTTGGTATTAGAGCCAGGTTACATAGGACTCTTCGGCCATGAGCAGGTTTAGTAGAGTCTTGCGGATCTGTACGGAGATGTCTGTACTTATCTTCGAGATGCTGCAAAACCCTTAGGAAAATCTCACATTCTTGAATTCTGTGCGAATCTGTTGATTCTAGAAACTAAACTTATGTTGTTTCATTCTCTCACAGATGGTGAAGACACACGCTACCGATCAGGGTGACCAGACACCAGCTAGGCCAGCGAGGGGTCGAGGTTGTGGTAGAGGTAGGGGTGCAGCTCGTGCAGCAGCCGGGTCAGTACCCGTAGACCCACCTATTGTTCCGGATCAGGTCCCCGCCGCAGATGTTCCAGCGGGACCGGCTCAGGCACCGGCAGTGCCCATTGTGATTTCGGGTCTTTAGGAGACTTTGGCCCAGATTCTGACCTTGTGCAGCAGTCTAGCACATGCAGTTATTGTTTCCACAACAGCCACTACTTCTCAGGCCGGGGGAGGCACCCAGACTCCTACCGCACGTACACCTAAGCAGGTCGTTCAAGGATTTCAGACACCGGGGGCAGCTCCAGCCCAGCCAGTTGCACCTGTCCCGGATTTTGTTATTCTCGTCATGCTAGATGACGAGCAGCGTATGTTGGAGAGATTTGGTAGACTTCAGCCTCCGACATTCAGTGGTGCTGAGGGCGAGGATCCCCAGGGTTTCTTAGATAAGTGTCAGAGGATTCTTCGCACAATAGGGATATTGGAGACCAGCGGGGTCTCGTTTACTACTTTCTAGTTCTTAGGGGATGCATTTACTTGGTGGGAGTCTTATGAGAGGCGTAGGCCTGTTGGTGCAGCCCCTCTCACTTGGCAACACTTTTCCATTCTCCTTTTAGAGAAGTATGTTCCCCCAGTCCCGCAGAGAGGAGCTACGCAGGCAGTTTGAGAAGCTGCGTCAGGATGAGTTGACAATGATGCAGTATGAGATGATGTTTCTAGAGCTATCCCGTTATGCTACAAATTTTGTCCCTACAGAGAGAGAGAGGATCAGGAGGTTCGTGGATGGCCTCACTTATCAGCTTCGTATTCTGATGACCAGAGATAGGGTATCGGGTGCTGCTTTTGAGCGGGTTGTGGATATTTCCCGGGATATTGAGACAGTTCGCCGTTAGGAGTGTGATGAGAGGGAGGCCAAGAGGCCTCGAGGGTCTGGTAGTTTCAGTAGTGCTCCCTTTAGGGGTCAGTTTCAGCATATCAGAGGTTTCCTATTTAGTACTCCTCAGCCAGTCCGCCCAGACTATAGTGGTGCATCATCGCGGCATGGTCCCCGCAGTTCTCATTTGGGACGCTCTTCATTCGGTGCTCTTCCAGACCATAGTTCATCTCGAGCACCATCGGTTCAGGGTTCCTCTATGCATGGTTCTTCTAGTGGTTATCCTGGTTCTAGGGGATCCCTTCAGTCCCTGTCACCAGCCCAAGGGAGTGGTTATGAGTGTGGGGAATTTGGGTATATAAGAAGGCAGTGTCCTCGTCTTCTTGGGGGTCGATCTCAGCAGAGGAGTCAGCCCTCGAATTCAGCTCAAGTTACGTCACCACCCGCCCAGGCAGCTAGGGGATGGGGTCAGACAGCTAGAGGTCGCCCTAGAGGGGGAGGTCGATCAGGTGGAGGTCAGGATCATTTTTATGCACTTCCAGCCAGACCAGATGCTATGGCCTCAGATGCAGTGATTACAAGTATTGTCTCAATCTGTCACCGAGATGCGTCGGTCTTATTTGATCCTGGTTTCATGTATTCCTATGTTTTATCATATTTTGCCCATTTTCTAGATATGCTCTGTGAGTATCTAGTTACATTTGTTCATGTGTTGACTCCGGTGGGCGATATTATTGTTGTGGACTGTGTGTATCGGTCGTGTGTGATATCTATTGGGGGTCTGGAGACCCGAGTGGATCTTTTGTTGCTTAGCATGTTTGATTTTGATGTGATATTAGGAATGGATTGGCTATCTACGTGTCATTATGTTCTTGATTGTCACGCTAAGACTGTGACCTTAGCTATGCTGGGATTCCCGAGAGCTGAGTGTAGAGGTTCTATTGAGTATGTGCCTAGTAGGGTGGTTTCATATCTGAAGGCACAACGTATGGTAGAAAAAGGGTGTTTGTCTTATTTGGCATTTGTGAGGGATGTCAGTGTTGAGACTCCCACTATTGATTCTGTTCCTGTGGTCCGTGATGTTTTGGACGTATTTCCTGTAGACCTGCCAGGCATGCCACCTGACAGGGATATAGATTTTGGTATTGACCTGGTGTCAGGAACTCAGCCTATATCTATTCTTCTATATCGTATGGCACCAGTGGAGTTGAAGGAATTGAAAGAGCAACTTCAGGAACTCCTAGATAAGGGGTTCATTCGGCCTAGTGTGTCACTTTGGGGTGCACCAGTGTTATTTGTGAAGAAGAAAGATGGTTCCATGAGAATGTGTATTGACTACAGGCAGTTGAACAAGGTTACAGTCAAGAATAAGTATCCTTTGCCTCGCACTGATGATTTGTTTGACTAGCTTCAAGGAGCCAGGGTGTTCTCTAAGATTGATTTGAGATCGGGGTATCACCCGCTAAAGATCCGGGATTTAGATATTCCCAAGACTGCTTTCAGGACTCATTATGGTCATTTTGAGTTTTTGGTGATGTTTTTTGGGCTGACCAATGCCCTAATGACGTTCATGCATTTGATGAACAGCGTGTTCCAGCCGTATTTGGATTCCTTTGTTATTGTGTTCATTGATGACATTCTGGTATATTATCGTAGCCAGGAGGAGCACGCTCAGCATTTGAGAGTTGTATTGCAGAGATTGAGGGAGGAGAAGCTTTATGCAAATTTCTCCAAGTGTGAGTTTTGGCTTGTCTCAGTAGCTTTCTTGGGGCACGTGGTGTCCAGTGAGGGTATTCAGGTTGATCCGAAGAAGATAGAGGCAGTGCAGAGTTGGCCCAGACCGTCCTCAACTACAGATATTAGGAGCTTCCTTGGTTTGGCGGGGTATTACTATCGCTTTGTGGAGGGATTTTCTGCTATTGCTTCGCCCTTGACGAAATTGACCCAGAAGGGTGCTCCGTTCAGGTGGTCGGACGAGTGTGAGGATTGCTTTCATAAGCTCAAGGCTGCTTTGACCTCAGATCCAGTGTTAGTATTGCCATTAGTTTCAGGTTCTTATACCGTGTATTGTGATGCCTTGAGGATAGGCATTGGTTGTGTATTGATGTAGGAGGGTAGAGTGATTGCCTACACCTCGTGCCAGTTGAAGACTCGTGATTTTTCCAGGTGCATGATCTCGCGCTTGCAGCCATTGTTCACGCCTTGAAGATTTGGCATCATTATTTGTATGGGGTGCATTGTGAGTTTTTTACTGATCACTGTAGTCGGCAGCATCTGTTTAAGCAGAAGGATCTGAATTTGGGTCAGAGGAGATGGTTGGATCTTCTCAAGGACTATGACATCACTATTCTGTACCATCCGGGGAAGGCCAATATGGTGGCTGATGCCTTGAGTCGCATGGTAGAGAGTTTGGGGAGTCTAGCATATCTTCCAGCAGTGGACAGACCTTTAGCACTTGATGTTCAGGCCTTAGCGGGCCAATTGGTGAGATTGGATCTATCAGAGCCACGTCGGGTATTGGCTTGTGTAGCCTCCAGGTCTTCTCTTTATGACCAGATCAGAGAGCACCAGTATGATGACCCACACTTGCTCGTTCTTCAGGATAGGGTCCGGCGAGGTGATACCGGAGATATGGTTATTGGTGAGGATGTAGGTTCGGATATGTGTGCCTAATGTCGATGGGCTTCGGGAGTTAATTCTTGAGGAGGCCCACAGCTCGCAGTATTCCATCCATCCGAATGCCGCGAAGATGTATCAGGATCTGAGACAACATTATTAGTGGAGGCAGATGAAGAAGGATATTGTTGGATTTGTAGCTCTGTGTCTTAACTGTCAGCGGGTCAAGTATAAGCACCAGAGACCAGGTGGATTGCATCAGAGGTTGGATCCCGGAGTGGAAGTGGGAGCGGATCACCATGGACTTTGTAGTTAGTCTTACATGGACTTCGAGGAGGTTCGATGCTATATGGGTTATTGTGAATCGTCTGACCAAGTCCGCGCACTTCATTCCTGTTGGTACTACCTATTCTTTAGAGCAGATTTATATCTAGGAGATTGTCCCGTTGCATGGTGTCCTAGTTTCTATCATTTCTGACAGAGGTACTTAGTTCACATCGCAGTTTTGGAGGGCCGTGCAGAGAGATTTGGGTACTCAGGTTGAGTTGAGAACAGCATTTCATCCTCAGATGGACGGGCAGTCAGAGTACACTATTCAGATACTGGAAGACATGTTGCGTTCTTGTGTCATTGATTTTGGGGGTTTATGGGATCAGTTTTTGCCACTCGCAGAGTTTGCTTATAATAATAGTTATCAGTCGAGTATTCAGATGGCTCCATACGAGGCTTTATATGGAAGGAGGTGTAGATTTACGATAGGTTGGTTTGAGCCTGTCACGACCCCAAATCTAAACTAGTCGTGATGGCGCCTATCGTGGAACTAGGCCAGCAAAATTAACACTCAAACGTAAAGAATCTTTCATTTGTATCATTGCTAAACTGATAATTCATAAAGGTTTCGTTTAATCATTTTTAAACAGATAAAGCTACATCGAATGTTAAATACAACCCCAAGACCCCTGAGTCACTGGTCATGAGCATCTACCGAAAATATACAAGTCTGGAAAATAAACTCTATAATAGTAAACAGGAGAGAGCAGGGCTGCGGACGCGTGCATCTACCTCGCAAAATCTCCGAGAAGTCTATGGAACAGATAGACCGCTTACTCTGCTCTAGCACCTGGATCTACACACAAGGTGCAGGGAGTAATGTGAGTACGCCAACTCAGTAGTAATGAGAATAAATTAGGTCTGAGCAGTAAGAAACACATAAAGTCAAATCATCAATTCACAATAAACACAGTCTTTCTTTCCAACAGTGTATACGTTAAATCATCACGCTTAAAAAGCCAATTTCATTAAAAAATCCTTTGAAAAGTATAATTTCCAACAATTTCATAAAAATTCCCCAAGAAGTTTAGTGTAAAACGAAATGAATCATAAGTATCCACTCGGGCAAAAACATGAATAATAAACCGCCACTCAGACATAACATCACTTAGAATCAGTCGCTCAGCATGCCTCACAATCACTCGTAATTAGCCCCTCGGGCAACCTCACAGCCACTCATGCCTCCCAATCACTCGGCACTCGCACTCAGTAGGTACCTGCGCTCATTGGGAGTGTACAGACTCCGGAGGGGCTCCTACAGCCCAAGCGCTATAACAAGTCAAATCATGGCATCAATCACTCTGGCACTCGGCCTATCAATAACATGATGCGGCGTCAGCCCGATCCCATATCATGTCCTCACAAATCAGGCACTCGACCTCACTCAGTCATTATACACAGTATAACATGATGCGGCGCGCAGCCTAATCCCATAATATCCTCACAACATAGGCCCTCGGCCTCACTTAGTCAGAAACCTCTCAAAAAGCCACTCGGACTATCAGTAAAATGGGGTACTCGGCCCAAAATATCATTGTATGCATCAAAGTAGTGTAAATAAGACTGAGTTTTGAAAACAACAAACATGATGTGACTGAGTGTAAATCATGAATCAATACAGTGAGGAATATCAAAAATAGCCCCAAAGGGGTCTAAACAAGTCGGCACAAGGCCGCAAACATGGAGTTCAACCCAAATATAGTAATGGTCTGAAAACACAATTTATCATATGATTTAAAGAAATTATGCAACTCTATGGTTGCCACGGGAAGGACCATGTCCAAATCCCCCATTAGTGCACGCCACACACGTGTCATCCAGCATGTGCATCATACCAAAAATAGTGAGAAAATACTAAGTCCGGGGTTTCATACCCTCAGGACTAGATTTGCAGTCATTACTTACCTCAAACTGGCCCGAAAACTACTCCGTGATGCTCTAGCCCCTCGAATCGACCTCCTATTGCTCCAAATCTAGACAAAATCAGATGTATACCATCAATATATGCTAAGGAACAAAGCCCATTCGAAAATTATCAAAGTTAAGCACAATTCCTGAAATTGGCCAAACCCGACCCCCGGGCCCAAGTCTCGGAATTCGATAAAAATCACAAAACCGGAATCCTTATCCTCCCACGAGTCTATACATACCAAGCACATCAAAATCGGACCACAATTGCCCCTTCAATTCCTCAATCAAAGTCTCCAATTTCCCATGCCCTACCTTCCCCAAATTTGGGTTCAAATCCAACTAATTTCAGGTTTAATTACTTAGAAATCAACATAGAATCGAGTTATGAAGTCAAAAATCTTACCTCCAAGTGTTCCTCTTTGATTCCCTCTTTAATCTCTCTCAAAAGCTTCAATTCCGTCCAAAAATGGTGAAAAAAAAGGCTAAGGGTCGTGGATATGGCCTATTAAATACACTGCCCAGCACTTACATTTTTCCTCAGTGCGTTCGCGTCTCTAGGTACGTGTTCACGAAGAACAACCCAGGCTTACTCTACGCGTTCGCGTTCGCGTCCACCACCCACGCATTCGCAGAGCTTAACACTCAGCTCCCCCCACACGCGCCTCAACTTTACACGTTCGCATACAACCTCACGCGACCGCACCTCACTCAGGCGATCGGCACCCCATCAACGTGATCGCATAGAACAAATGATATGCTGACCCAAGAATCCCTATGTGATCGCATTCACACATACGCGATCGCATAGAAGGATAACAGAACTGAACGCCAGCAGATATTTCTGCAATTCTCCCAAGTCCGAATTGATCCGCTAACCTCCCAAAACTCACCCGAGGCCCTCAGGACTTCAACCAAACATACCAACGCATCCCATAACCTTATTCAAACTTAGTCTAGCCTTCGAAACACCCAAAACAATGCCACAACAAAAAAATCACTTCGGATTCAAGCCTATGAACTTTGAAACTTCTAAATTTCTCCAAAGATGTCGAAACCATCCAAAACACGTCCAATTGACCTGAAAATTTGTGCACACATCCAAAATGACCCTACGAACTTGTTCCACTTTCTGGAACTCCATTCCGACCCCGATAGCTAATTTTCCACTGCCGACCAAAAATCGCCAACAACTCAATTTCTTTAATTCAAGACTAATTCTACTCCGGACCTCAAATCCACATTCCGAACGCACTCTTAAGTCCCAAATCACCTAACAAAGCTACTGAGCCATAAAATCCACATTCTGAGGTCGTTTACCTATCAGTCAACTCCCAGTTGACTTTTCCAACTATTAAGCTCATTTAAGAGACTGAGTGTCTCAATTCTCACCATGAGCACTCCGAACCCGAACCAACCGAATCAACATAACATAAATATGTTAAATGACACATGACAAAGCTGAAACAAGGGAAACAGGGCTAAAATCTCGGAACGACCGGCTAGGTTGTTACAAAGCCGGGTGAGGCTAGGCTCTTGGGGACAGATTTAGTACAGGATGTGTTGGATAAGGTGAAGTTGATTCAGGAGCAGCTTCGCACGGTGCAGTCTAGGAAGAAGAGCTATGTGGACCGGAAGGTTCGGGATGTGTCTTTCATGGTTGGGGAGAAGGTTTTGCTGAAAGTGTCACCCATGATGGGTGTTATGCGGTTCAGGAAGAGGGGAAAGTGTAGTCTCCAGTTCATTGGGCCTTTTGAGGTGCTTCAGAGGGTTGGGGAGGTGGCTTATAGACTTTCTTTTCCACCCAACTTGTCAAGTGTGCATCCGGTATTTTATGTTTCCATGCTTCGGAAGTATGTTGGTGACCCATCTCATGTTTTGGACTTCAGCTCGGTTAAGCTATAGGGTGATATGTCTTATGAGGTAGATCCAGTAGCCATTTTGGGTTGTCAGGTCAGAAGGTTGAGGTCTAAGGATATAGCTGCAGTTAAGGTGCAGTGGAGAGGGCAGCCGGTGGAGGAAGCCACCTAGGAGACCGAGCGGGAGATACGAAGCCGATATCCTCACCTATTTGAGACTCCAGGTATGTTTCTAGACCTGTTTGAGGATGAACGTTTGTTTAAGAGGGGGAGCATGTAACGACCTGGTCGGTTGTTCCGTGAGATTAGCCCCATATCCCCTATTTTTTCTTTATCATGTGATGTTTAGCTCAATTATGTTGTGTGAGGTCGGTTGGTTCGGGTTCGGCGTGGTCGTGGTGAGAAATGAGACACTTAGCCTCTTAAGTTGATTTTATAGTTGGAAAAGTCAACCGAAAGTTCACTATTAGGTAAACGACTTCGGAATGTGGATTTTATGACTTGGATAGCTTAGTTAGGTGATTTGGGACTTAGGAGTGTGTTTGGAATGTGATTCGGAGGTCCGGAGTAGAATTAGACTTGAATTGGCGAAATTTGGACTTTGGTGTTTTCCGGTCGGCAGTGGAAACTTAGCTATCGGGGTCGGAATAGAATTACGGAAGTTGGAACAGGTTCGCAATGTCATTAGGGATGTGTGTGAAAATTTTCAGGTCATTTGAACGAGGTTTGGTTAGTTTCGGCATCGTTGGTGAATTTCGGAAGTTTGAAAATCCTTAGGCTTGAATCATGGGTTGATTTGGTGTTTCGATGTTATTTTGGGTGTTCCGAGGGTTCGACTAAGTTCGGGTGATCACTTATGACTTGTGGGTACCATTGGTTGAGGTCCCGAGGGCCTCGGGATGAGTTTGGATGGTTGACGGATGAGTTTTTGGCCTTAGAGTTTGCTGGTGTGAGGTTGTTCTGTGATTCCGCAGATTCGGAGGGGTGGCCGCAGGTGCGAGTTGGGCATCGCAGGTGCGGAAAGGGGTTAGCTGGAGAAGGACCGCAGATAAGGAAGATTGCTTTAAGTGAAATATCACATGTGCGCACCTAGGACCGCAGGTGCGGATCCGCAGGTGCGCACCTAGGACCGCAGGTGCGGGTCCACATGTGCGATGAAAATGCAGCAAGTGCGGGTCCGCAGGTGCGATGAAAAGGTCGCAGGTGCGGCAATCGCTGGGCAGAACATATAAATAGATGCCTTCGCAAATTTTTGGCTTATTTCATCAATTTCTCATTCGGGTGGAGCTTGTGCGAGAAATTTGAAGAGGTAATTAATGGGAATTTCGTGGAGGTAAGATTCTTGGACCTAAAAATCATTTCGACGGTGATATTTGACTAATTAGGCATGAAATTTAGGTAAATTAGTGGTTAAAATTGGGGGTTTATGGTTTGATATTGGAGAGTATAAATTGGGGATTTTAGGGGCCATTTGGGGTCCGATGTTGACGTATTTGGTATGTATGAACTCGTGAGAGAGTAAGAATTCTAGTTTTATGATTTTTATCGGAATCCGAGACGTGGGCCCGGGGGTCAGGTTCGGCCAATTTCGGGATTTTTAATGTAATTCGATTGTTTTCAAGTGGACTTTGTTCCTTTAGAATATTTTTATGATATGAAACTATTTTGAATAGATTCGGGGCGTGCTGAAACCAGTCGAGGGGCAAAGGCATCACGGAGTAGTTTTCCATCCGGTTTGAGGTAAGTAACGATTGTAAATCTAGATCCGAGGGTATGAAATCCCGGTATTTCGTATTGTTTGATAAATGAGGTGACGCCATGCTAGGTGATGGGCGTGTGGGCGTGCATCTGTAGGGATTGTGACTTGGTCCATCCCGTAGCAGCTATTAATCCGCGTATTTGATTTGAAATCATATGATATCCCGTATCTTAGAGATTGGTACTATATTTGGGTTGTACGCCATGTTTGGGGCCTTGTGCCGACCTGTTTGGACCCTCAGGGGTATTTTTCTACTATTCTCACATTGTTTTGATAGAAGATATAATCCCAGTCATATTTTGTACTTGTTCACTGTTTATTCCTGTTTATCACTCTGTTTTTAAACAATGAAAGATATTTTGGGTTGAGTCCCTGTAACGACCCAGCCATTCGTTTTGTGTGTTGGTACTCCGTTCCCGTGAATGACTCTTTCCATAGCGGCTACTCGTGCCTTATGATTTGTGTGGGCAGGTAGTTCGAGATTCAGAAGTGAATTGGCCAGTTCAGGAACGCTTGGTTCCTGAAGGCTAGCCTATTTGGCTAATTTTGGTTCCGAGCAGCATTTTGAGCAAACAAACTCGGAATCGAGTTCTGACAGCTCCAGCAACTCCGGATGATGATTTTGGACTTGGGAGTGTGTTCGCCTCGGGTTTCTGATGACCC
>ML265904.1:0-22592 GCA_005239495.1 Nicotiana undulata | reverse complement strand
TGCACGATAGGTGATAATTCTCTAGCATTCCTAACGCCCTCATATTGTTCTCTGTGGGATTCGACCCTAACCTTGTTGGGTTACTATATTTGACAACGATCGCTTACATTCTTTTAAGGTGTAAATTGAGCGTATCACTCGACCCCAAACCCATATAAAACCCATCCCCCCTCATTTTTAACGACCATTTGATAATTTAGAGATAAGCAAGGGTGGGTTCTAGAGAGAGAAAGTCCCCAACTTCATCAAATTGATCCTCCTTCATCACTCGACCTTGGAACTAATCAAGTAGGACACAAATTTCTTCACCATAAGAGGTAAGTTCCACCCTATCTCCCTTAATTCACAGATTATAGTTAAAATGGAACACATATATAATTGTTCTCGAAGATGAGAGTTAAGAATCTTGCATGCATGTACTTAATCTACCATAATTCAGTAACGGGAAGTAAGTTAGGGTAATCTTTCACTAAAATGGGTTTAGTTAATCTAAGGGATCACATAGTGTTTGATAAAATGCCCAAATGAGTTCATGATTTCTAATTCCGATTCGAGGTATGTATGGATAACTTTAATCTTTGTAGAGTCGCCTTGTTGGTGTCCGAGCATTTCGGTATTAATTCCTGGTTCGATTGTATTTGAATCGATTGTCCTATTGTGATGAGGTGAAGAATCATGTTCTCTGAATGCCTTAAGTTGATTACCATGTCACCATGCTACTTAAGATTGTGAAATATGATTCTTTATGCTTATCCTGTCATGTGCAAGACTCGTTACATGCTTGAACTTAACTGTATGAAAGAAAGTGCTACTAAAAGAATGAAAATGGTAATGAACTTAATTGTTGAATGTATCCAAGTGCTAAGGGTTGTATAGTAAATGATGGGAAAGAAAAGTGAATTGATTTAACTGATCTAAATGGTTATGGCGTACCATACATGACTCACTGCTTGGTAAGGATTATTGTGCCATTGTTTTCACATGGTTGTGTGGTTGTTATAAATTTATACTCTTGATGGTAGAATCCTTGTGATTAAATTGTTGATTGTTGTTCCTATCTAAATGATGTCTGGTTGGATCGGGTTGCGCGCCGCAACAAGTGAATTAAGGATGATATGTTGAGAAGTAATAAGGGTGGAATGTGATTGTACGTTGGGATCGGGTTGCACGCCGCAAAAGAAGAAATAAGGGTGGAATGATGAGAAGAAATAAGGGTGGAATATGATTGTAAGGTGGGATCGGGTTGCGTGCCGCAACAAGAGAACAATTGAAATAAGAAACTGTGAAAACCTCATTTGTGATCCTCTGTATTTCTGTGCAATAATTGTTTGGTTTCATTGACTGCCTCCTATCTGTGCACTGTTTTGATTTTACTTAGAGTAAAGTTTGTTCATACATACTAGTACTATTCAATGGTACTAACGTCCCTTTTGCCGGGCGCGCTACATCTTTTATATGGATGTAGGTGGTTCCATAGCAGGTAGCTCCGTCTGCCGATAATGGTGCCTCCTCTTCATCCCTTCAGCAGTTCTGGTGAGCCCCACTTCCTCTCGGGCCCGTGTGTAGTCTATATCATCTCCTTTTGTATATGTTGTGTCTCTAAAGGTATAGTCAGGGCCTTGTTGCCGGTAAGTCTATGTAAACTCCTAGTACTCTTAGAGGCTCCGTAGACACTATGTGGGTTGTACATGTATTTTGGGTAGTGGTTGTATTTATTAGAATCGGGGTTCTGCATCAGAAATGTTGTATTTAGCACGTGTGTTTTGAGATTATCGAATGTTGAATCTTTAAAGAAGGAAAATGCACTTATGATGGAAATACATATCTTTACTCTATTTTTCTATTTCATTTATAAAACGTATATTGTAACCACGTGGTAGCGTGTTGGGTAAGAAAGGCAATCCAGGTCTGCTTGACAGGAATCATCCGATTAGGCGCCAGTCTCGTCCCTCGAATTTTTGGGGCGTGAAAAACTTGGTATCAGAGCCTAAGGTTTTAAAGTGTCCTAGGATGTCTCGAAGGCGTGTCTAGTAGATCCCTTCTTATCGGTGTGTTGTCGACCACATCTATAATTAGGGGGCTACTTGGACATTTAGGAATTTCACCCTTCTTTGATACTCCAATCGTGCGATAGAGCTCAATATAGGGAGTTAGTTTTCTCTCCAAGACTTACTCTCAGAATAAATAATCTTGATACCATAATCCGCGAGTTTGAATCCATGAGGAGGGATTGATCCCACCATTGAGTCCGAAGGAGATTGCCCAAAGGCTTGTTAAAAGAATGTATTGAGCCGTGGAGGGACTGGTAGAACCTATCGCTAAGAGGGGAGTACCTTTGTCCCTATTAATGTCAATGCACCACCAAATCTTATAGTATATCGGTATGGTATCAACGTACGTTAGGGATGTGGAGTCGAAGGGCATCGATTAAGTTATTGCCATGTCAACCCGAAGTCACCAAGTAAGTCACTCCTTAGCATAACCAACGTACTCTTATTGTATATTTACATCCATATTGAAGAATTTTCATAGGCACGATCTTAATAAATGTTGGGTCACAAAACATTGCATGCATCTACTCTTTGAATGAAATCCATTATTTCGTTAATCCACTCTACCACAAATTCTCTTATAAGAAATCTCTTATGACATCGAGCTCTATAATCATGTCCTTGAATGGAGTTGTAACTATAGAATTACTACTTCCCACACGCCTTTCTAAACTCTCAACAAGAGACTAAACCCGAAGAATTTCTTATCGAATGAATGGATGAACAATCATCATATTTTCGCACAAGATAAAAAGATATTTCCTCTCGACCCTTTATTCTTCTCTATTCAAAAGCCTAGGCCATTTTTCTTCACGTTTCTGCTTCAATCTGAATGTTGACATAATATCATAGTGAAGATCTTTCTTTGTTTCATCATCATCTCTAGTATGGTAGTGCCCTCGCTCTATCTTTTTTGAGGCTTCCATTTTGGCCTAGTGGTCGGAATCGGCAAGATTTTTATTAGTTTGGCGAGAATCTCCCTATTCTCCGACAAGTGATTTTCTGAATTTGATCTGCTCAATTACTTCTAAGCATTATTAAATCTCCATCAAAGCTAGGGTTCGTCGAGCCTCCCTGTAGCTGGATAATACTACTTATTCTTGTTGCTCATCTTATTCTTGAAGGTTGTCCTTCTTCTAGTTGTAAGGAAGATGAGTACTTTCCCTCCTATTTTGATTTGCATGATACTTGTTTGAGTGTCGCTATATGTTAATTACTCTATTTTGATATCAATCCAACTGATTTTAATGTTAGTACTGGCTCCACTCGCCGTGAGGCTTTTGAGTTTACTCTTATAACCCTCAAGTCCTCTTCCTGTTAATTCCTCCCATATACCCGGTCTTCCCCTGGTTGTTGTCCTATTTTTCCAGTTCCAATTTCAGTGGTTGAAGAAAGATCATAATTGTGTATTTGGCATCTAGAAGTAAAATTTCCTTTGTCATATGTTAATCCTTATGTTGCTATGGGACTTGGGATAGAGTCAGAACAACCTTATGAGCCCTTCTATGTATCTACTCTTTGAATGGGACGTATTACTTACAACCTCTTGAGAAAATTGAATCTTATTATTACTTCTTGAATCGAGTCATAATCATAGGGTAATACTACCCACTTGCTTCCCTAAATTTTTCAACAAGAAACTGCACATGATGGATTTCTCACATAACCTTCTCAGATAAATAGATAATATATGCTCCCTTGTGCCTACGCACGCACCGTCATAAAAGTTTACCTATGTTGTGTCAAGTTTCTTGGAAAGCATCCCGGAATTGCAATCCTTCTCGAGTCACTCTCTTCTTCTCACTAGGTGTATATGGCTTCTATAGTTTGAATAGTCACTCTACTCTTGTGAATATCATCATGAAACCTTCTCACTGTCTAGTAACATAAGAGCATGCCTTAACACCTATCATATGAGTGCATGTCAATCAAAATGGTCACCATGTGCATAAGGTCTCTTTGAAAATTGAGATCCTCACATCCCCGTCATAGAACGATCTTGTGTCGCCATCTTAGTATAATTTATGTGTCCGCTTGGGACATCCCGCAGTAAGTTACTCACTTTGTTCCTAGTATTGTGGTTGTCCGTGGCATGGTCTTGTACTATAGTTGGGAACTAATATAGCAGAAACATGACAAATGCATGACAAATGTTAATTTTCTCTTTACACCTCCACAACATGGGTTAATTGTGTTCCTCTGTTAGTGAATTCATCGAGCTAGTTTCCCAATACTTGTTAGATAACTATGAGAGAACGTGTCCTCCCATGTGTCACTACAACAATTCCTTTCTCATAAGGACTCTTAATAAGGTCTCCGTCAAGACTAAATGTACCTTTGGAGGATATCATAGCACAACACCTACTTCTTATGTTTTCCTGTCTTTCATTAGCATCTGGGTACACCTCGAGTTAAGGTCTATGGAAAACTTATTAAAACCATCTGCAAACCTTTCAAGATTATTTTACACTGTCTCATTGGGTTTTGTTGCCTTTGCTTTCTCGACTTCTAGAATCATTGATTTCGTCATTGTCATGTGAGGAGAGTTTTGCTATCCTTGGCATTCCACCTCCCTGGTTGGATAGGAGTTTTATTTGTCTTTCTCCCCGTAGCATCATGTTAACCACTAGAACCCCTCTAACTAATACATGATGTCATCCCCATACTAAGATGTCCTAGCTATATGGTTTCACTCGTAGAAGGTTGAGAATAAATGCTTCCAGGTTTCTGCACATACCATAACCATTCTATGTCACGCCCCAAAATCGAGGGACGAGACCGGCGCCTAACCGGATGAGCCCAGTCAAGCGGACCTTGATTGACTTTCCTACCCAACGTATTACCCCGTGTTCATAACATACATTATTCGATATGAGTTAGCCAATTTAGATTCAAAGTACACTTTACAACATAATTCCAATTTCCTCTTTTAGTTTTCAACAATAGATAATCCGGAATATAAAAGTTACATACAACATTTCTGATTTGCGATCCACAATTATGAATGAGTACAACTACCGCCCAAAGTATACTTATACATATACATATAAAACCCACACAGTGTTTACAGAGCCTCTAATAGTTCTTAAGAGTTATACATAACTTGCCGGCAACAAGGCCCCGGCTATACCTTTACAACATAAGCCAAAGAGGATAGTATAATCCACACGCGGCCCCGAGAGGAAGAGGGGCTCACCAAAACGTCTGAAGAGATGAAGAGGAGGCACCACTAACGGCGGGCTGAGCTACCTGCTATGGAACCACCTACATCCATATAAAAGATGTAGCGCCCCCGACAAAAGGGACGTTAGTACTGTGGAATAGTACTAGTAAGTATGAACAAACTTTACCCTAATTACAATCAAGCAATACACAGATAAGAGACAATTAATGGAACCAACAAGTATTGCACAGAAACAGAAACAACCAACATTAAGAGTTTCACAGATTCTCCTTTCAACACCACCATATTCAAGAGTTTCACAGATTCTTATTTCAATACCACCATATTCAAGAGTTTCATAGATTCTCATTTCAACACAACCACATTCCCTCCTTATTATCTCGGCCACCCTTATTACCTCATCCACCGTTATTACCTCGCCCACCGTTATTACCTCGTCCACCCTTATTACCTCGTGTTGCGGCGTGCAACCCGATCCCACCAGAAACTCACATTTCATAACAACAATCATAAACAATTAAATCACAAGGATTTTCATTAGAAGGAACACAAGTTCATATCAATAATTCGCTAGGTGGACTCAAGGCACAATGACCCTCACCAAGCAGTAATTCATGTACACGGTGTTGCCATAATCGTTCAACTCAATTGCATCATTTCACAATACCCTTTTTCATTACTTACCACGCACGGTTTTCTTTAGCCATTATAAACATTCCCACACTTGGGAACATTAACATTCTTTCATTCATTAACACATACTTTCATATCGATACCCTCGAGCATTTTACGAGCTTTGCACATAACAAGATAGGCACAACAAACCACTTTTCACAATCTCAACTAGCATAGTAGTCAACAAGAAATTCAGGGAGTGAAGTATTACGCCTCAACACAATTGGACAGTCAATTCACATATTCTCAAACAAAGTACACATACCGTATGCTTGGATACAAACAAGGGGATTCTACAAAGGTTAAAGTTAGCCATACATACCTGGAGTCGAAGTTCCCTTCTAATTCCTATTCCCAAATCATCGGACCATCAAGCAACGTCAATCTAATTCACAATGTAACACATTCATCTTTTAATCGGTAATCATGAACACAATTTGAACTCGCTAAGGCATTTATCGAATGCTACGAGACCCCTCAGATTACCAACCCCCTCTTTGTTATTATTTACACTAACCCACTTCCCTTTACTAGATTGTGACAATAAATGAACATGCATGCAAGGTTCTTCACTTTCATCTTCAAGAACCCATTTAGGGGAGTTCCACTATTAAAAAAAAATCTAAAAATTTAAGGGAAATGGGGTGGGGACTTACCTGTTAGAATGAAGAAGAAGATTACTCGAAATTCCCAGGCCTGAGTGATTTTGGAAAAATCAATTTGATAAAGAATGAGCTTTCTCTCTCAAGAACCCTCTCTCCCCTCTCTCTATTTTGTTAATAAATTCCTTAAAAATGAAGGGGAGGGGTGTTTTATTAAACAGGGGGTCGGGTTTTAAATTTTGAAAATAGGAGCCCCGACACTGAAATGCGGTCAGGAATGCGATCGCATTCCTGCTATGCGGTCCACATTCCTGTCACATAGTTGGCCCTCAAATGGGCCAAAATTGGAAAACAATCTGCCTAGGTAGACCACTATGCGGTCTGCATACCTGTTATGCGATCGCATAGTGCGTCGCATAACCTCTTTCGCAAGAACCGTGGGGCAAGAATGCGACAACTATGCGGTCCACATACCAAAAATACGATCGCATTCTGGGCCGCATAGTTGTCCTTAATTTGGACAGTAGCCTGTCTAGGTATGCGACCATTATGCGGTCTGCATACACATTATGCGATCGCATAGCGCATCGCATAACAACACAATTCTGGAAAATTTTATTTCTCAAGTTTCAGGGCACTTTTTACTCAAAATAGGTCCGTTTTAAGAGTTTCTACAGTTATAACAACACAGGGAACTATTCGAGCATTATTCCAGACATAGAATTTTATGGGTCTTAACATCCTCCCCCACTTAAAATCATTCGTTCTCGAATGAGGATCGGAAAGTCATTTGGTTTTGAAAACATAATATGCCAACCCCTAATTTTCGCTAACTCCGATATTTTCTGAAAATGTTGCCAGAGTTTCCTCTGTAATTAGGCCTATCTACTTGTCAGAGAGCCCCCGAAACACATGTTCTTGACCAATTAAATGCTCTACATAATGCAGTTATTCTAACAACTTGTATATAATCTTGTTACCTTAACAGCTTGCATATATTCAATTACTTCCAGATGCCATATACACTTCAATTAATCATTACCAATCTACACATCTACTAATCATTTAACCATCGCACCAGTTTCACACAATTTCACTTACTCCAACAATTTGCACAAAATTCAGTTAACACCATCACTTGCATATCATCTAACTACCACATGAATTGCACATAATTTTAGCTTACTTCAAAGAGCTTCACATTACCCAAACAATCACAATGTTACACAAATATGGCACAACTTTGAGAGGTTACAATAGTAAGGAAATTAGGAAAGTGAAGTGTTCTTGCAAAAAATTAAACACAAAGGTGTATTCACTTAGAGATGGCAGTTCTCACGATCACTACTAGACTTGTCAAACAAATGGGGATATTTTTCTTTCATTTCATTCTCAACTTCCCACGTGGCTTCCTCGACTCGTTCACTTCGCCACAACACTTTAACTGAAAAAATTTCTTTGTTCCTCAACCTACGGACTTGCCTATCAATAATAGCAACCGGAACCTCTTCATACGATAATTCTTCATTAACCTCAATAGTCTCAACTGGCACGATGGCGAATGGAGCTCCAACCACTTTCTTCAGCATAGACACATGGAATACCGGGTACACTAATGACATTTCAGGGGGCAATTCCAGCCTATACGCGACTTGCCCTATCCTTTGAGCGATCTGATACGGCCCGACATACCTAGGGCTCAATTTTCCTTTCTTCCCAAACCGCATCACCCCTTTCATGGGAGGTACCTTCAAGAATACCCAATCATCTACTTGAAACTCTAGATCCCTACGACGAACGTCCGCATAGGATTTCTGACGACTCTGAGCAGTTTTCATCCTCTCCTGAATGACTCTAACTTTTCCCATAGCTTGGTGCACAATATCTGGTCCTAACAATTTTGCCTCACCAACCTCAAACCATCCGATCGGAGACCTACATCTCCTCCCGTACAATGCCTCAAATGGGGCCATCTGAATACTAGCTTGGAAGTTGTTATTGTAAGAAAACTCTATAAGCGGCAAGTGATCATCCCAGCTACCCTTGAAATCCAAAACACAAGCCCGTAACATATCCTCAAGCATCTGAATAGTGCGCTCCGCTTGACCATCATTCGGCAGGTGGAAGCCGTGCTGAGAATTACCTGAGTACCCAAACCTTGTTAAAATTTCCTCAAAACGTTAGCTGTGAACTGGGCCTCTCGATACGAAATAATAGAAACTGGAGTGCCATGAAGTCTGACTATTCCATGATATACAACTGAGCGTACTGTTTCTGCAGTATCAGTGGACTTGACTGGTAAGAAGTGAGCTGATTTCGTTAATCGATCCACTATTACCCAAATTGAGTCGAACTTGCGCTGAGTGCGAGGTAACCTTACCATGAAGTCCATATTGATCTTTTCCCATTTCCAAATCAGCATTTCCATGAGCTGCGTCAACCCACCGGGCCTCTGATGCGACCTTCACCTGTTGACAATTCGGACATCTAGCCACAAAGTCCGCCACACCCATCTTCATACTACCCCACCAATAAATCTCCTTGAGATCGTGATACATTTTCGTAGAACCCGGGTGAACAGAATACCTGGAATTATGAGCCTCTGCCATTACCCTCTCCCGGAGATCATCCACATCTGGAACACATAGTCTCCCCTGACACCGCAAGACACCGTCATTATTGTCGAGTGAAAAAGCCGAAATCATGTGATTTAAAATTGCTTCCCTCAATTGTACCAATGCTGGATCTCTGAATTACTTTTCCTTGACTTCCACTACAAGCGAGGACTCCGCTCCATAACGCACCATGACTTTCCCCTCACCGGAGGTCAAAAGACAGACCCCAAGACTGGCCAACTGATAAACCTCCCGAGCCAAAAGCCTTTGACCGGCCTCCAAATGTGCCAAGCTACCCATGAATTTCCGACTAAGAGCGTCGGCTACCACATTCGCTTTCCTGGATGGTACAAAATATTCATATCGTAATCCTTGAGCAATTCTAACCACCTCTGCTGTTTTAAGTTCAACTCCTTCTGCTTGAAAAAGTACTAAAGAATCTTGTGGTCTGTAAACATGTCCACATGCACCCCATAATGATAATGCCGCCAAAGTTTCAATGTAAACACAACCGCTGCGAGCTCCATATCATGCGTCGTATAATTCTTCTCGTGATTCTTGAGCTGCCTTGAAGCATACGCTATACCTTTACCACATTGCATCAACACACACCCCAAACCAACTCTCGAAGCATCACAATAAACCACGAATCTCTCTGAACCTTCGGACAAGGTAAACACTGGTGCCAAAGTCAATCTCGACTTCAATTCCTGAAAACTCTTCTCACAAGCATCGGACCACTGAAACTTGACTGCTTACTGCGTCAGCTTAGTCAATGGGTAGGCGAGAGTAGAGAATCCCTCCACAAACCTCTGATAATACCCAGCTAGACCCAAGAAAATGCAAATCTTCGTCGGGGTCGTTGGTCTAGGCCAATCCTTTACCGCTACAATCTTTTGGGGATCAACTTGAATCCCTTCCCTAGAAATAACATGGTCCAGAAAGGTGACTGATTCTAGTCAAAACTCACATTTTGAAAACTTTGCATACAACTTGTGCAGATAAAGAGTCTGTAGAACCGCCATGAGGTGATTAGCATGATCTTCCTGACTTCGCGAATAAACAAGGATATCATCAATGAAGACTATCACAAAGGAGTCAAGAAACAGCTTGAAAACCCGATTCATAAGATCCATAAAAGTTGTTGGGCGTTGGTTAGCCCAAAAGACATTACTAGAAATTCAAAGTGCCCATAACGAGTCCTGAATGCGGTCTTAGGAATATCCTGCTCCCTGATCTTTAACTGGTGGTACCCTGACCGTAAATCAATCTTTTAGAAGAACCTAGCACCTTGTAACTGATCGAACAAATCACAAATCATCTATCCGAGACAATGGATACTTATTCTTGATGGTGACCTGGTTGAGCTGCCGATAATCAATACACATTCTAAGCGATCCATCTTTCTTTCTGACAAAAAGGGCTGGTGCGCCCCAAGGCGACACACTTGGCCGAATGAAACCCTTTTCTAATAGATCTTTCAATTGCTCCTTTAACTCTCTCAATTCTGCTGGCGCCATTCTGTAAGGTGGAATAGATATTGGTTGCGTATCTGGCAATACATCAATCCCGAAATCGATCTCTCTATCTGGCGGAATTACAGGAAGCTCATCCGGAAACACTTCAAGAAACTCATTCACAACTGGCACGGACTCGGAAGCAGGCACCTCTGAAGTGGTGTTCGCAACCCGGACCAAATGATAGATGCATCCTTTCCTGATCATCTTAGAGGCTTTAAGATAGGAAATAAACCTGCCCTTCGGCACAACATCACCCCCTTTCCATTCAATAACGGGCTCGTTAGGAAATTTGAGCCTCATAATTCTGGTTCGGCAGACGAGTTTAGCTAAGCACGAATAAAGCCAATCCATTCCCGTGATTACATCAAAATCCAACATCTCCAACTCAATAAGATCGGTCGTGGTATCTCGACCACACACCGTAACAACACAATTTCTATAGACTCGCGCGGCCGTAATAGAATCACCAACCGGAGTCGACACTGAGAACGGCTCATGAAGCTGTTTGGGTTCTATCCCAAAACTCGAAGCAATAAATGGAGTAACATATGACAAAGAGGACCCCAGATCAATAAGAGTATAAACATCAAGCAATTGGACAGTCAGAATACCTGTGACAACATCTGGAGAAGCATCTGCACTCAGGCGACCACTCAAAGCATAGAACCGACTGGGTCCCCCTTGACCCCGTGCTCTACCCCTAGTTGTACCGCCCCCTGCTGGAGCTGGAGGGCATTCTGAAGATGTAGCGGTTGAAGATCTGAACGGCTGAGCAGTGCCCCTACATGTGCCCTGACTTGGCGCACGATAATCCCACTGGATATGACCCCTCACTCCGCATCTATAGCATACTGGAATATCCAAGTAACATGGCTCATAATAGAACCTCCCACACTTAGGACATGGGGCCCCGCTGCTGCTGAAACCTCCCACCAGAACGACCTAGCTGGTGGAACCTCCTGCTATCTGAACCGGGCCCAAAACGACCTCCCTGCTGATAACTATGCCCTGATGGCAGCGCACTGGCTGAGGACTGAGCATAGGACTGAAATAGCCCTGATGACCCTCTCCCAAAGGCTGATCTCCCACCTGCAACTGAGCTCCCAGGGTTTCCCGCTGACCAAGCCCTACTACTACCCTCTCTCTCCATTCTTATTTTCAACTTCCGGGCCTGCGTAGTGTGGGAAAAACCCACAATCTTACCATGGTTCATATCTGAATGCAAAGCAGCTGTAGCAGCCTCATTAACAACCAAGGGACCAAGGCCCTAAACAAATCGACGAACTCTGGCCTCCAGAGTCGGCATCATGTGGGTAGCATACTTGGACAAATGCACAAAATCCATATGGTACTCCCACACACTCATATGGCCGTGCTTAAGGACCTCAAACTCTGCAGAACGGGCTGCCATAACCTCGGCAAGCAAGAAATGATCCATGAAAGCGTCTACAAACTCGACCCACCTCGCCGGAGGGCTCCCCTCTCCACGGGAACTCTCCCACATCTCAAACAACGAATATGCTGCTCCCTTTAGACGATAGGAAGTTAACTCAACTCCCTCCGTTTCAGTAGCCTTCATAACCCGGAGGGTCTTGTACATTTCATCTACAAAATCTTGAGGATTGGCCTCTGGGTCGGTGCCTGTGAACTCTGGAGGGGCTAACCGCAGAAACTGGTTGACCCTAGAACCTGAAGACTCCCCTTGCTCGCTAGAGGATGCAGGGGTACCCTGTAATCTTTGGGCCTGGGAGGCCACTAACTGAGTCAACATCTGGATAGCTCCCCTAAGGTCCCCATCAGAAATACTGGGAGCGGAAGCTGGTACTGAGGAAGGATCAGGAACATCAGCGGGAGGGATTTCAGTATCCTCCACTGGAGAAAGAATAAGAATAGACTGTCCTAGAACGGAGGAGTCAGGCAGATTCAAGGTAGGGGAATCATTCTCACCCGAGTTGGTACTCTACCGGGGTAAGAGTTCAGTGAGTGTTGTGATTTAGTGACAAATGAGTTGGTGGAAGGTTTCAATTGGTATGATATATATTCGGTATGTGATTTAGATTTAAGGGCGAGACCCTCGTTATCTCTTGTGATTCGATATGTTGGAAATGTGTTAAGTACCGCGGCGGAAGTTATATCAGAATGGGATCCTTGTGATTTGCTCATATGCTTTAGTATTGCTAGAGAGTTGTGCCTGTCGGGCTTGTTTGGTAGTTCCCTTATGCGTTTCGCTTTTCATATTCAATCATATTCGTTTTCTGCTTCTTGAGTTTTAGCTTGCAGGGTGTGTGACCGGTGATGTTAGTTGTGGCTTGGTGATTCGGGTGTCTAATTATGAGTTCTTCGTGTTTCTTGCGCCATTATCAGTGTTACAAAGGTTTGAAACTAAGATTCTATCAGATATAGGGCTAACTGCCAGTGTTGGGTTGATTTCAAACAGCTATTGTGATCAGAAGTGTTATTAAATGCCAATGTGTGGTGTGTTATGTTGTGAAGTCATACCTTGTGGTTGTAGGCATGAGTTGATGCAGCAGGTTAAGACTGATACTAGGTATGAATTTAGAATCGGGTCTTTTGGAAAAGGTGAGGATTTTTGTTATAAGGCTTATTAGTGGTGGTAGAAAGGCTAAATTGCAGTTGAGATGGTGTCGTCAGGCTTATATCGATTGGGGTGATGTGGGGTCACCCGCGGGTGTATGTTCGAAGTGTGCATTCGGTGATTTGATGAGTTTGAGGTGAATCTTGGCACGTTCGAGGACGAACGTTGGTTTTAAGAGGGGGAGAATGTAACGACACGGCCGATGCAACTTCATTTACACGGAATCCTTTCAGAGATGTTATTGAGAAAGCTTGTACCTCATGGCGCGCGAAGTTTGAGAAGTTGCATTAGGGCACTATTTCATTATCAGAATAAGTCGTCAGATTGAAAGATTTGGCCAAACATGCATCTGCCTTGGTTGCTTCAGTGAGAGGACGAGTCCGTAGATTCATTGAAGGCCTCGGGCCTGATATTCGGTTCAGCAAGGCTCGAAAGTTGGAGTCATATGTTTCGTTTCAGTAGGTTGTAGGGATCTCTTGCTGGTTAAGGGACATGCGGGGTCGGGAGCGAGAGAACAGATGAGATCAGGAGAGAGTACAGCGAGGTGAGGAGGCCTCATAGATCGGAGAGATATGCTAGTCGTAATTTTGGAGGCAGGGTACGACATGGTAGAGGTTTTTATGGGTAAGCCAGTTCAGTTTGCACTTCTAGCTTCGCGTAGTGTTTCAGGTGTTCATGGGTCTATCAATACTCATACGACGTAAATTCCACCGCCACTTCAGAAGAGAGGTTGTTCTGAATGTTGAGATATCAGCCACATGGTGAGAAATTATCCTTGGCTTTGGGCAGGTGTGTCACAACGAGTTATTCAGGTGAGTAGAGGGCGCCCAAGAGGTGGAGGCCCGACCCGTTGATGTATTTCATATAGTAGGCTGGAGGTCGTTGTGCCAGATATTATCATACAAGTTTGTTTTGATCTGTTACATAGGGGCACCATTTGCATTTAATTATAGTTCTGCTGGTAGGGACGAGTTCCTTATTTGTTGCTTCATTTATGAGTGAGTTTCATGCTTTGCACTCTATTCTCGTGTTTGCTCCTGTTGGGAAATTCTATGAGTGGTAGCCCGTGTCAATCATTATTTTTATTCATCATTGAGAGTGGTGAGACTAGAAGTGAGTCCTTGTTGTTCATCATGGTAAGCTTGATGTGATTATTCCTGAGTTCTTTTGGTTACGAGTTGTTATTTGATACTCTACCGGGGTGAGAGTTCAGTGAGTGTTGTGATTTAGTGGAAGCTGATTTGGTGGAAGGTTTCAATTGGTATGATATATATTCGGTATGTGATTTAGAGTTAAGGGCGAGACCCTCGTGATCTCTTGTGATTCGATATGTTGGAAATGTGTTGAGTACCACGGCGGAAGTTATATCAGGATGGGATCCTTGTGATTTGCTCATATGCTTTAGTATTGTTAGAGTGTTGTGCATGTCAGGCTTGTTTGGTAGTTCCCTTATGCATTTCGCTTTTCATATTCAATCATTTTCGTTTTGTGCTTCTTGAGTTTTAGCTTGCGGGGTGTGTGCCCGGTGATGTTAGTTGTGGCTTGGTGACTTGGGTGTCTAATTATGAGTTCTTCGTGTTTCTTGCGCCATTATCAGTGTTACAAAGGTTTGAAACAAAGATTCTATCAGATATGAGGCTAACTGCCAGTGCTGGGTTGATTTCAAACAGCTATTGTGATCAGAAGTGTTATTAAATGCCAATGTGTGGTGTGTTATGTTGTGAAGTCATACCTTGTGGTTGTAGGCATGAGTTGATGCAGCTAGTTGAGACTGCTACCAGGTATGGATTACGAATCAGGTCTTTTGGAAATGAATGGAAGGTGAGGATTTTTGTTATAAGGCTTATTAGTGGTGGTAGAAAGGCTAAAGTGCAGTTGAGATGGTGTCGTCAGACTTATGTCGATTGGGGTGATGTGGGATCACCCGCGGGTGTATGTTCGAAGTGTGCATTCAGTGATTTGATGAGTTCAAGGTGAATCTTGGCACGTTCGAGGACGAACGATGGTTTTAAGAGGGGGAGAATGTAACAACCCGGCCGATGCAACTTCATTTACGGAATCCTTTTTGAGCAGTTTCCCTAGTGGCCATGAGTGATTTTTAACTATCTGGGATCCACACATCTTTTTGCAACTTTTCGATAATGCCAAAAGAGGGGAAAATGGTTGTGCTCTGAAAAGTGATATTTATAACCTAATGACCCTGGTTCTTCATGATAAGTGCTTAATACTCTAATATGTGTCAATATTAGATTAAGTTGAAACATGCCTAAAGTCATGGACACACCGAGTTTGTCATCATCAAAAAGGGGGAGTTTGTTGGCCCAAGAAGAGAATAGTTTCGAATATTGACAAAGGCACTCAGAGATGAACCAGGTCCATCCTGGCAGACATAGGGAAGCAGAG
Source organism: Nicotiana undulata (assembly GCA_005239495.1). Lineage (NCBI taxonomy): Eukaryota > Viridiplantae > Streptophyta > Magnoliopsida > Solanales > Solanaceae > Nicotiana > Nicotiana undulata. The sequence continues at coordinate 6,946 of ML265904.1, read as the reverse complement.
TCAAAGGCACATGAGGTGCACATGCAGGACTGGTAAAATAGAGATATTGAAAAGATTGCAAAATTATTAAGGAGATGGACTCCTTATTCAGTAAGAATAGAATCTAAGATACGGAAGGATTTAAGGAGTTGAGTTTGACTAGAACTCTTCCACCAAGGAAGAGTTGCATTAGGATTCTAGTTAATTCCTTATCTACTAACTCCTATATATTGCAGAATGTTCTTATTATAAAGTGACGCTCAAAAATCATAAATTTATCAAGAATTGAGATAAATATAACAAGGAAATTTTGCAAGCAGTTCGTGCGATATTTAAGAGTGCGACCCTGAAGCTACACCAACAATATAGAAGAACAAGCTCCATAAAGAGTTTTATGTGTCTTTCTTTATTTCTAGTTCAAAGTGTAGTAGGTGTTTTGAGTTGTACCTTTCAGCTTTCTTAGAAGCAAATTTTACTAGGTACCTGAGTTGTATTATTCAAGTTAGAGTTAACTTGACGTAGTCGCAACAGCCTGTGGTGTGTTGTTCTAAGGGTTATAGTTAATCCTTAGGTTTTCAAGAGTTTGTAAACTTTGTTGTTGGCTAAGAGTTGTAGTGAAGTGTTTGGAGAAAATCCTACTGGGTAGTAGGTCGTAGTTTTTCACCTTTTGAGCCAGGTGTTTTCCACGTAAAAATCTCTGTGTTCTTTATTTTTTGTATTTATTATTCTGCAAAAAATAGAGGTTGGAGCACATAGAAGAACCTGGTCCTTCTATAACTAGTGCACGCAAAAATTGGACACCATACAAATTACCCCCCACTATTGTGTGGTATTGACGTTTAGAACATCAATTGGTATCAGAGCATGTTATCCTTGACAAGGCTAACACCTTAGGAAAAGATCAAGATGAGTGCACTACCTAAAACGTGTAAAGAGAAATCCACCACTAGGCTACCGTTATTCAATGATCACTTGCAGATGATTGATGGATGCCTCAAATATGGTAAAATAAACCACATGATCAAGAAATGTCCTATGTGGGAAGTCGAGTGGAAAAAGGAGAAATCTGAAAGAAGGAACAGAAAGAAGAAACAGGTTCTACCCAAGAAGAACAAAGGATCAATAAAGTCTATGGTTGCTACCTGGGGAGAAATATCAAATGAAGATTCAGAGGATGAAGATGGAGATTAACAGGCACTTATGGCAATTGGAGAATCCGATGAGGAAACTGAGGTAAGTATAATTCATCTCAAAGACAAGATTACATTTTTTTCTAAAGAAAGGCTATCTGAGTTACTCCTGGATTTCATTGATGAATATGAGGATCTAAACAATGAAAGGAAACAACTTTCTAAGGAGTGTGTGATTTTGAAGCTAAGTGCAAAAATCTGGAACTTTGTGATAACAAACAAGTTGGGAATTCAAACTAGAGTAAGAATTTTGAGAAGTAAATGCGGAAGGAATAACAATAAGGAATTAAACGACTAGAATTAAAGTGCAGAAAATTAAGTATATGGGAAAATTAGGGAAAGAATTCCAAGAACTTCCTAGAACACAAAGTTTTATCGCCTTGAAACAACGTTTTGATTTATAGAAGAAATCAAATGCCTTTACTTAAGAACGAATAAAAAACAATAGATTCAGATCCTGACCGCTTTACGAGTAACTTGAGTCAACAATTAATAACTAGTATTAATCGCCTCCTAAGAATACCACAAAAAATCAATGATATCACAATAAAGAAGTTATATTACTACCTTGAGCTATGAACTAGTAAAGGTTGAAAGATAAATCTCAAAGCATAAGCACAAAGGTTCAAAAGAACTCCCAAAGTATAATATTTATTAATCAATAATCAAGTACCACAATGAATGAAAAGAACTCCTATTTATAAGAGTAAAACGTCCTTAAAACTAGGTAGGGTGGCTAGCAAGGCAAATCCTAACTTTGAGGCTAAGCTAAATACTAGAAAACCTAATAAAAACTAGTAAAAATAAGAGGGTGGGCGGCCAAACCCCTTTGGGGGCATATTTGGGCCCTTAAACTACTAGTTTGGGCCATTGGGTTGGACTTCAATTGGGCTCCTCTTGAAACACCCCCTTTTGGACCTCTTTTAAGCTCATTCTAAGCTCTTCTAGGTGCCCTTTTGGTAGACTTCAAGGGCTGATGTTGGGACCCAATCTTCCTCTTCTTGAACTTCAATTTGGGCCACCAAATAAAAAATCAAAACTTGGACAATTCATCTCCTTTGGGCTTGAGCTCTTCCTCTATAATTAAAAGCTTCTTTATTTGCCATTGAAGTCTAGCAACCTTAGTCTGCAATTATTTAGCTTGAGATCTTGTAAATGGCCTTCTTGGAGCTTCCAAAACTCTATCCTTGTCCTTGATGCTATCATTCCTCTCTTTTTTAAAGAATTCGTCCCCGAATTCGATCGTACATCAAACAAAGACAAGTCAGCAAATTGAATGTAGCACTTACTTGAAACACACCAGGAATGTCCAGCTTATAAGCATTGTCTCTAGTCCTTTCAAGGACATGAAATGGGCCATCTCCTCTAGGATGTAACTTTGACTTCCTTTTGGAATGAAATCTCTCCTTTCTAAAGTGAACCCAAACAAAATCTTCAGGTTGAAAAAAAACTTGCCTTCGACCCTTATTCTTTCTCAAGGCAGTTTGCTCATTTTTCTTCTAAATTGCAAGCCTTGTTTGCTCGTGAACGTTTTTCATCATTTCAGCCTTTGTCCTACCATCAAGATTAGCAATATCATTAGTAGGTTCTGGTAATAAATCAAGGGGAGTAAAGGGATTAAAACCATAAACAACCTCAAAAGGAGACATACCTGTAGAAGAATGGATTGTTCTATTGTAAGCAAATTCAATCATAGGTATGTGATCTTCCCAAGAAGTTAATTTACCTTTAAAAACATCCCTCAACATGTTTCCTAAGGTTCTATTAACTACTTCAGTTTGTCCATCAGTTTGTGGGTGACAAGAAGTAGAAAACAACAATTTAGTGTCTAACTTCCCCCAAAATACACGCCAAAAGTGGCTCATAAAAACTTAGCATCCCTATCACTAACAATAGTTCTAGGTACACTTTAACAACTTATTTTACAAATAGATCAACAACATGTGAAGCATCATTACTCTTCAAACAAAGAATAAAACGAGCCATTTTGGAGAACCTATCTACCACAACAAATATACTATCCTTACCATACCTTGTTTTAGGCAAGCCTAACACAAAATCCATAGAAATATCAACCCAAGGTGAAGTAGGAACAGGTAATGGTGTGTAAAGACCATGAGGTAACACTTTAGATTTAGCTTGTTTACATTCCAAACATTGTGCATACACTCTTTCAACATCTTTTCTCATGCCAGGCCAAAACAAATTTTCAGCAAGTATGTCTAATGTCTTTGGGACTCCAAAGTGACCCATAAGCCCTCCACAATGTGCTTCCCTTACAAACACTTCACGTAAAGAGCAATTAGGGATACACAGCTTATATTCCTTAAAAAGAAACTCATCTTTAAGATTAAACCTCTCGAAAGGACCCAACTTACAATCTGTAAAAATCTTTCCAAAATCAACATCATTAGCATAAAGTCCCTTGATTTGATCAAAACCCATCAATTTAGAAGTTAGAGTAGAAACTAAGACATAACTTCTTGAAAGTGCATCAGCAACAACATTCTTTTTCCCTTGTTTGTAAGAAATTACATAAGGAAAAGTTTCAATAAATTCAACCCACCTAGCATGCCTCCTACTAAGCTTACCTTGACTCTTCAAGTACTTCAGGGATTAATGGTCAGTTTTAATGACAAACTCTCTCAGCCACAAGTAATGTTGCCATGTGGCTAAAGCCCTTACCAAAGCATATAGCTCTTTGTCATAAGTGGAATAGTTCAATGTGGCTCCACTCAACTTCTCACTAAAGTAGGCAATAGGTTTAGAATCTTGCTACAAAACAACACATATTCCTTTGCCAGAAGCATCACATTCAATTTCAAAAGATTTATAGAAATCAAGCAGTTGTAACAAAGGAGAAGAACATAACTTTTCTTTCAACAAGTTAAAAGCGTCATCTTGTTCTTTTCCCCATGCAAAAATCTTATCCTCTTTAATAACTTCAGTTAAAGGAGAAGCAATGGTGCTAAGGTCTCTCACAAACCTCCTATAAAAACTAGCAAGTCCATGAAAACTCCTAACTTCAGTTATACTCTTAGGTTTAGGCCATTCCTTTATTGCTTTGATTTTCACTTCATCAACCTCAACTCCTTTATAACTAACTACAAAACCCAAGAAAATCACACGATCCATACAAAAATTGCACTTTTTAAGATTAGAAAATAAAAGTTGCTTTCTAAGAACTTCAAAAACTTGTTTTAGGTGTTCTACATGCTCCTTTAAAGTTTTAGAAAAGATCAAGATATCATCAAAGTACACCACAACAAATTTCCCATGAAAATCCTTAAAGATATGATTCATTAATCTCATGAAAATGCTAGGTGCATTACTCAAGACAAAAGGCATAACTAACCACTCATAAAGCCCTTATTTGGTCTTAAAAGCAGTTTTCCATTCATCTTCAGGATACATTCGAATCTGATGGTAACCATTTTTTAGATCAATTTTAGAAATGATTTTGGATCCATGTAATTGATCCAACATGTCATCAAAATGAGGAATACGATGGCGATACTTCACCGTTATCTTGTTGATTTCTCTACAATCCACGCACATCCTCCAAGTTCCATCCTTTTTGGGTACCAATAGGACGGGAACAGAGCAAGGGCTCATGCTCTCTCTCACAAAACCTTTCTCAAGCAACTCCTCCCTTTGAAGCTCTTTTGTCTCTTCTGGATTACTCCTATAAGCAGGACTATTTGGGATTTGTGACCCAGGCACAAAATCAATTTGATGCTCAATACCACGTAAAGGTTGCAATCCATTAGGAATATCTTCAGGAAAGACATCTTCAAATTCCTGCAAAAGAGAAGAAATATTACTTGGCAAAGAAGAAGTTAGTAACTCAGAATTAATCAAAGCTTCTTTGTAAGTAAGTAGTACTATGGGAAACCCCTCTTTTCATGCATTTAAACACTCTTTGGCTTTTATATAGAAACTCTCTATTTTCCTTTCCTTAGACTTTTTCCCCTCACCAACACTTTCTATTTTTTTACTCAGACCCCTTTTTATCTCTTCTCTTAAATTGGTGTTGTCTCTCTTTCTCTCGGCCATCTCTCTTTTTTTCCAGCTCTTAGCCTCCTTTCTTTTCTTTCCCCTCAAGCTCACTTTTTATCCCTCCCCTTGGTTTTCCCATTTTTTCCCTTAATCTCTTCTGATCTTCAAACACTCGAGAAGGAGATAAAGGTGCAAGAGTAAATTTCCTGCCATTAAGCTCAAGGGAATATCTATTCTTCCTTCCATCATGAAAAACATTCCTATCATACTGCCAATGACGACCCAGTAAGATATGACAAGCTTGCATAGGGATTATGTCACAAAGAAAATCATCCTCATATCTACCAACATTGAATGAATTCATGCATTTTTTGTTTACCTTTAGTTCACCACTCTCATTTAACCATTGGAGTCTATTGTGAGTAGAATGTTTCATGCATGCAAGTCCCAGCTTTTCCACAAAGTATGAACTCACAACATTAGCACAACTACCACTATCAATGATCATAGAACATGTTTTCCTCTTTATCCCACACCTAGTATGAAATATATTCTCCCTTTGTTCTTCAATATTGCTTCCCAAATTGATAGTCATAATCCTCCTAACTACCCCAATCATGCCATCATTAAAAGGTAGTTCTACTTCATCTTCATCTTCACTCACACCTATCTCCTCATCCTCACATTTATTACTCTCGTATTCTCCACTCATAATCTTCCTGGCCACCCCAATAATACCAGTAAGAGGTAGTTCTACATCGTCTTCATCAGTTACATCCCCCTCTTCTTCTCCCTCACTTTTTTCACTCTCATATCCCTCATCTTCTCTAAGAATGATGTTTCTTATACTTGGGCATTCATGCATCATATGTCCCCTTCCTTTACATTTATGACATTGAATAGAACTAGAAGATGTAGAAGGTTTAGGGTTAAAGGTTTTACCTCCCTCTTTGTTATCAAATTTGCCTTTACCCTTGTCTTATTGGGATCTAGAAGAACTCTGCATCTCTTGATTCGACCATGGCTTCTTAGAGAGCTAGTTTGCTTTCTTTTATTTCGCTTTTCTACCTTTACAGACAAATCAACTAATCATCTATTGTTACATATTTTTGTAATTCTACTACATCAGTTATTTCCTTATTTAAATGTCACGACCCGAAATCCCACCGTCGGGCCATGACTGTGTCTAACGTTGAAGCCGCTAGACAAGCCAACGTTTGAACTAAATAAAACTCATTAACAACTAAGATAACATAGAATGACAAGGGCAGCTTTAGTTAACAACATGAAAGTTACCAAATTACAAGAAAATAACATAGCAAGCTTCGAAGTAAAACCCATACATATAACCCAGAACTGGTGTCACATACTCACGAATTGTCTAAGAGATTACTAAAACAAAGGTCTGAAAATAAGTACATATGACTGTCTTGAACTATAAGATACGACAGAGCTGAAAGTGAAGGGTAGAAGGTGACAACAAGGCCCACGAACGTCTGCGGGTCTACCTCGATGTCTCCTGTATGATCTGATGAGATGCTCCGACTATCAGTGATCACCGGGTCCGACTGCGTAGTCTGCACAACATAAAGAAGTGCAGGTGTAGCATCAGTTCAAAAATGTCGACGGAAATAAGCAAGTAAGACAGATACGGGGAGAACATGTTGGGGGTAAAAGGGAACAAAATGCTAGCACGGTAGAACGGGGTAATAACAGAAATGTAAAGATAAAGGCAGGAATTTAACTTCTCAAACAGATAATGAACAGCATAAGGCACG
>ML265901.1:8124-45576 GCA_005239495.1 Nicotiana undulata | reverse complement strand
GGGCCTTGGTGTCTCTCCTACATTTGGATTTCCTCATTGTCTTGCCCTTTTCTTCTAGTTCCAAGACAATTATATATTTCTTCCAGACTTTGTATTTAGCACTCAGTTAGTTAGTTCGTGAGGTTGTGCCACCCCGATTTTGGGATTGATCGTTGTTGTTGTCTTATCATTTCATTATGAGTTTTGTTGAAGTAATATTTTTTTTTTTGCTGTGAAACGTTGAAGTGATTTGGGATGTTCAGTAAAAAAAAAATCGAGAGCTAATGGTGTGGGATGTTTTCGGAAAAGGTTGGACATTAATGAATTCGAGTTATTTCAGTAAATGTTTGAAGGTTAATAGTTTTAAATACTGTTACATTGTGTTATTAAGGCAATAATGTTGTATACGTTGGCTTGTCTAGCGGGTTCAACGTTTGAGGCAGTAACGGCCTGAAAGGTGGGATTTCGGGTCGTGACATCACCCTTCATGCTTTACACTATTTCTTACCCAAACAATATCAATAACAGAAGTCCGACAAGGAAAAATCAGTAGTATAAAGCACAATAATAAATTATAACATCCCGGTAAGGGAATCACTGTAGAATTATCACCATCCCGGCAAGGGAAGCTATAACCAATCTCACTCATGTATATATCTTCACATAGAATTTCTCAACTGAAACCAATACTTAACAATATTTAATACCAAGAATTTTCACCAATATGAATAACCACAAAGTGAAACTCAAGCAATAATGAAGTAATAAACGATGAAAAACCACATAATTCATAATATCCGACTCACGGGCATGCTTGACACCAACATATAGGTACTCATCACCTCACCTATACATTGAATATGATACTAACATATAGCAAATAGGACACAACACCTATTCCTTAAAGCTAGAGTTAGGCCAAACACTTACCTCAAATTGCACGACCAACTCAAGCCTCGATTACCGCTTTCCCTTTTGAATTTGACTCCAATTCACTTGTATCTAGACATAATTGACTTAATAACATCAATAAATACTAAATAATTCAATTCCAATGCTTAATTATGGGTTTTCTAGCATTCTTCCCAAAAAGTCAAAAATTGACCCCGGGCCCGCTTGGTCAAAACCCGAGGTTCGTACCAAAATCCGATTACCCATTCACCCACGAGCCCGAATATGTAATTAGTTTTGGAATCCGACCCCAAAACGAGATCTAAATTCCAATTATTCAAAAAGCCCTAACTCTACCCAAATCCCTAATTTTCTACCCTTAAGAACATAATTTAGGCCTAGAAATCTAACGGGTGTTAATGGAAATTGAAGAAAAAAAAGTCTAAGAACACATACCTATGGTTTTGTGGTGAAATCCCTCTTAAAAATCGCCCAAGTTTGCGTTTAGGTGAAAAAGTTATGAAATTTTGAAACAATCCCGTAATTAGTCTATTTAAAAGACCAGGCAAAAATAGCGTATGCGTTCGCGACCAAGGCTGTGCGTTCTCATAGGCCAGCACTTGCCAACCTACGCGTTCGCGGAAGGACCCCTGCGTTCGCATAGTATAACCCAACCCCCTTCCCCGTTTGTGTTGTGCGTTCGCATGGGTTACCATGCGTTCGCATAGTGCAAATACCTGGACACCAGCAACAACCAAAAAACACCAGATTTTCCAAGTTAAAATCACCCCGACGCCTATCTGAAACTCACCCGAGCCCTCGAGGATCCAAACCAAACATGCACACAACCTCAAAAATATCCTACGGACTTACTCGTTCGATCAAATCGCCAAAATAACAACTTAAACAATGAATTTAGCATTAAAATCAAAGAAAAATTCCAAAGTATCAAATTTCACAATTACGGGTCCGAATCACATCAAACGACTTCCGTTTCTTACCAAATTTTACAGACATATCCTAATTATCATATTGGACATGTACCGGGCTCCGAAACTAAAATACGGGCCCGATACCATAAATTTCAAATATAATCAAATTTCTGAAATCTCTTATATTTTCAGAAAAATAATTTCTTTCAAAAATTCATTTCTCGGGCTTGGGACCTCGGAATTTGATTCCGGGCATACGCTCAAGTCCCATATTTTCCTACGGATCCTCCGGGACTGTCAAATCACGGGTATGGGACCGTTTTCCCAAAATGTTGACCGAAATCAACTTAAATAAAAATTTAAGGCAAAAACTAGCATTTTCTCAGTTTTTCATATAAAAGCTTCCCGGCTACACGCCCGGGTTGCGCATGCAAAATGAGGTGAGATAAAATGAGGCTTTCAAGGCCTCGAAACACCATTTTGACATATAAAACAAGGGATGACCTTTTGGGTCATCACATTCTCCACCTCTAAAACAAACGTTCGTCCTCGAATGAACATAGAAAAGTACTTGAATCAGGGAAAAGATGGGGATAACGGCTCCGCATGTCGGACTCGGACTCCCAGGTAGCTGCCTCGGTAGGCTGACCTCTCCACTGAACACGAACCGAAGGATAACTCTTCGATCTCAATTGTCGAGTCTGCCGGTCTAATATGGCTACCGACTCCTCCTCATAGGTCAAATCCTTGTCCAACTGGACACTGCTGAAGTCTAACACATGGGATGGATCACCGTGACACATCCGAAGCATAGATACATGAAACACTGGATGCACGGCTGATAAATTCGATGGCAACGCAAGTTTGTAAGCCACCTCTTCCACTCTATCAAGAATCTCAAACGGGCCAATGAAGCTAGGGCTTAGCTTGACCTTCTTCCCAAATCTCATCACGCCTTTCATGGGCGACACCCGAAGCAATACCCGCTCTGCGACCATGAATGCCAAATCACGGACGCTACAGTCAGCATAACTCTTCTACCTGGACTGAGCTGTACGAAGTCTATCCTGAATGATCTTAACCTTGTCCAAGGCATCCTGCACTAACTTCGTACCCAACAACCGAGCCTCTCCAGGCTCAAACCACCCAACCGGTGACCGACACCGCCTACCATATAACGCCTTATAGGGAGCCATCTAAATGCTTGACTGATAGCTGTTGTTGTAGGAAAACTCAGCTAAAGGCAAGAATTGGTCCCAAGAACCTGCAAAGTCAATGACACATGCTCGCAGCATATCCTCAAAAATCTGAATAGTACGCTCGGGCTGTCCGTCCATCTGAGGATGAAACGCTGTGCTCAACTCAACCCGCGTGCCCAACTCACGCTGAAATGCTCTCCAGAAATGTGAGGTAAACTGCGTACCTCGGTCAGAAATAATGGACACGGGCACACCATGAAGGCGAACAATCTCCCTGATGTAGATCTCAGCTAATCTCTCTGAAGAATAGGAAACTGCCACATGAATGAAATACGCTGACTTGGTCAGCCTATCCACAATGACCCATACCGCATCGAACTTCCTCTGAGTCCGTGGGTGTCCAACTATGAAATCCATGGTGATACGCTCCCACTTCCACGCAGGAATCTCAATCTGCTGCATCAATCCACCGGGTCTCTGGTGTTCGTACTTAACCTGCTGGCAATTCAAGCACCGAGCTACATATGCCACGATATCCTTCTTCATCCTCCTCCACCAATAATGCTGCTGCAAATCCTGATACATCTTTGCGGTGCCCAGATGAATGGAGTAATGGGAACTATGGGCCTCCTCCAATATCAACTCACGAAGTCCATCAACATTAGGCACACAAATACGGCCCTGCATCCGCAAAAATCCATCATCACCAACCGTAACCTGCTTGGCACTACCGTGCCGCACTTTATCCCTAAGAACACACAAATGAGGATCATCATAACGCCGATCTCGAATACGATCAAGTAATGAAGAACGAGCCACAATATAATCTAGAACACTGCCGGTCTCATAAACATCCAATCTCATGAACAGATTGGCTAAAGCCTGAACATTCAAAGCAAGTGGTCGCTCCCTGACCGGAATATAAGCAAGACTACCCATACTGGTTGACTTCCTACTCAAAGCATCTGCCACCACATTGGCCTTCCCCGGATGATATAAGATGGTGATGTCATAGTCTTTCAATAGCTCCAACCATCTTCTTTGCCTCAAATTTAGCTGTTTCTGCTTGAACAAATATTACAAACTCTTGTGATCCGTGAGCACCTCACAAGGCACGCCATATAAATAATGCCTCCAAATCTTCAGCGCGTGAACAATAGCTGCTAACTCCAAATAATGAACTAGATAATTCTTCTTATGGACCTTCAACTGACGTGAAACATATGCTATAACCTTGCCATCCTGCATCAACACTGCACCAAGTCCATCCCGAGAAGCATCACAATACACAGTATATGGCCCTGAACCTGTGGGCAAAACCAACACCGGTGCCGTGGTCAAGGCTATCTTGAGCTTCTGAAATCTCACCTCACACTCATCTGACCACCTGAACTGGGCACCGTTCTGAGCCAACCTGGTCATCGGGGCTGCAATAGATGAAAAGCTCTCCACAAATCGACAATAGTAACCTGCTAAGCCCAAGAAACTCTGAATCTCTGTAGCTGATGTGGGTCTAGGCCAATTCTTGACTGCTGAAATCTTCTTGGGATCTACCTGAATACCCTCTGCTGATAACACATGGCCCAAGAATGCAACTGAGCTCAACTAGAACTTACACTTGGAAAACTTAGCATACAACTGGCTGTCCTTCAGAGTCTGGAGAACGACTTGAAGGTGTTTCTCGTGCTCCTCTCGGCTGCGGGAATAAATCAGAATGTCATCAATGAAGACAATCACGAATGAATCCAAATAAGGCTTAAAAACCCGGTTCATCAAATCCATAAAAGCAGCTGGGGCATTTGTCAATCCGAATGACATCACTAAGAACTCATAATGCCCGTACCGAGTGCGAAAGGATGTCTTAGGGACATCGGATGCCCTAATCCTCAACTAATGGTAGCCAGATCTCAAATTAATCTTCGAAAGCACCTTGGCACCCTGGCACCCTGAAGCTGATAAAACAAATCATCAATCCTCGGTAATGGATATTTATTCTTGATGGTAACCTTGTTCAATTGCCGATAATCTATGCACATCCTCATCGATCTGCCCTTCTTCTTGACAAACAAGACCGGCACACCCCACGGCGAGACACTAGGCTTGATAAAGCCTTTATCTAGAAAATCCTGCAACTGTTCCTTCAACTTCTTCAACTCTGGCAGGGCCATACGATATGGCGAAATAGGAATGGTCTGAGTGCCCGGAGCCAACTCAATGCAAAAGTCAATATCCCTGTCGGGTAGCATAGCCGGCAGGTCTGCAGGAAACACCTTTGGAAACTCACGGACAATGGGCACAGACTCCATAGAAGGAACCTCAGCACTAGAATCACGAACATAAGCCATATAGGTCAAACACCCCTTCTCGACCATGAGCCGAGCCTTCATATATGAGATAACCCTGCTAGAAGAATGACCAGAAGTCCCCCTCCACTCCAATCGAGGTACTCTCGGCAAGGCTAAGGTCACGGTCTTGGCATGACAATCCAGAATAGCATGATAGGGCGACAACCAATCCATCCCCAAAATGACATCGAAATCAACCATATCAAGGAGTAGAAGATCTGCACTGGTCTCAAGACCACAAATAACCACTACACACGAACGGTAGACACAATCTACCATAATAGAATCACCCACTGGTGTAGACACATATACAGGAGTACTCAGGGAATCACAAGGCATAATCAGATTTGGAGCAAAATATGATGACACGTAGGAAAATGTGGACCCCGGATCAAATAAAACCGAAGCATCCCTGCTGCAAACTAAAACCATACTTGTAATGACTACATCATAGGCCTCAACCTCAAGCCTGGCTGGGATAGCATAACATCGGGGCTGGGCCCCACTAATCTGAATATCCCTAGGTTGACCTCCTGCTGGCTGGCCTCTACCTCTAATAGCCTGGCCTCCACCTCTAACTGTCTGACCTCCACCTCTAGCACCTCGTCCTCCACCCCTAGCTGGCTGAGGGGGTAGTGGAGCACCTGGTGCGGGAATCATAGCACAAGAACCCTGGTGCTGAGAACCACTCAAGGCTCGGGGGCAAAATCTAGCAATGTGCCTCGAGCCACCACAAGTATAACAAGATCTCTGTTGGTGAGGCTGCTGGCCCTGAAACTGTCCCTGTCAACCTGAGTACCCACTTTGAAGACTCTAGAGCGGCGGTGCACTGATAGGAGCTGGTAGTGCACTGTAGAGAAACTGATCAAAATATGGCATGTGGGGACCACGACTACCTGGAGCACTGCGAGACGTCTGAAGCGCTGACTGAAATGGCCTAGGAGGATGGCCTCTCCCAAAAGAATCCCTACCTCTAGATGAGGCACCACTGAACCGACTAAAATGACGAGGCCTCTTGTCAGACCCCTGACCACTACCCTGTGATAACACCATCTCAAACCGTCTGGCCACATTGACCGCCTCCCGAAAGGAAATATCACTTCCTGTATCTCTAGCCATCTGCAGTCTAATCGGATGAGCTGGCCCCTCAATAAACCTCCTCACCCTCTCTCGGTCGGTGGGAAGTATCATGATAGCATTTCGGGCGAAAGTGATGAACTTAGTTTCATACTGTGTAACTGTCATAGAACCCTACTGGAGACGCTAAAACTGCCTCTGGAAATCCTCTCTTTGGGTGACAGGAAGAAACTTCTCCAGGAACAAATCGGAGAATTGATCCCAAGACAAAGGTGGTGATCCAGCTGGCCTGGTTAAACAGTAATCCCTCCACCAAGTCTTGGTGGGACTGGACAGACGGAAGGTAGCAAAATCAACCCCATTGGTCTCAACTATCCCCATGTTCCGAAGAACCTCATGGCAACTGTCTAAGTAATCCTGGGGATCCTCTGAAGGTGCACCGCTAAAAGTAGTAGTAAACAACTTGGTAAACCGGTCCAATATCCATATGGCATCAACAGTCATAGATGCTCCATCACCTGCCTGAGCCACAATACCTGGCTGGACTACCCCAACTGTCTGAGGTACTGGAGTTTGGAACTGAGAAACTAACTGCTCTGGTGTGTGGGTAGCGGGAGTCTGGGATCCTCCCCCAGCCTGAGAGACGGCTGGTGCTGTAGGAAGTAGACCTGCCTGAGCAACGCTCTCCATAAGGCCCACTATACGGGCTAGAGCATCTTGGAGTACCGGGGTGGCTATGAACCCCTCAGGAAGCTGAGCTGGTCTAACCGGGACTGTCTGGGCAGTAACCTCATCAGCAAACTCTACTTGAGGCTCCGCCACTGGGGCTGCTGCTTTGGGCTGAGCTCTTCCCCTAACTCGTCCTCTAGCACATCCTTATCCTCGGGCCTTCGTAGGAGTTGCAACTGGCGACTCGGGTTGCTGATCAGTAGATGAAGAAGCACGTGTTCTCGCCATCTGCGAGAGAATAGAATAGAATAGAAATTCAATCAATATTTAGAATTTAAATCGCACGACAGAGAAGAATAGATGTGAAGGTATTCCTAGACTCTGCAGCCTCTGGGGGATAAGTACAGACGTCTCCGTACTGATCCCTCAGACTCTACTAAGCTTGTCCGTAAATTGTGAGACCTAAGAAACCTAGTGCTCTAATACCAACTTGTCACGACCCGAATTCCCACTATCAGGACCGTGATGGCGCCTAACGTTGAACCCGCTAGGCAAGCCAACATAAATGTTTAATTTACCTTATTCCTTTATTATTATCCAATAATAGGTGAAATACAGAACCAACAAAAATGAAAGTACAAAACAACGCAAAGTATAATAACTTAATTTAATACCGTTACGAATTTCACAATACCAACCCAAAATTTTGGTGTCACAAACTCACGGACTGTTTATGAATAATACATATAATGGTATGAATGAAATAAGTACATCTATTTTTGAATAACTAGAACAAAATACAAAAGAAGTAGGAGGGGACGCCAAGGCCTGCGGACGCCAATAGGACTACCTCGGTGTCTCCACGTGGACTGAAGGCAGACTCCTCGCTCTAAGGTCCGTAGGGTCCTATATCGGGATCTGCACAACAAAGATGTCCAAAGTGTAGCATCAGTACAACCGACCCCATGTACTGAGTAAGTGTCGAGCCTAACCTCGGCGAAGTAGAGACGAGGCTAGGACACGACAATCAAATCAACCTATGCAATTTAATAATATACGGAAGAAATAATAACAACAAGAAGTAAACAGCTAAGTACAAGGAAAAAGGGAGCATGCTGTGGGAAAGAATATCAAATAATGGAAATACGAAGTAAGACTACAATGCAAATATCAACTTAAATAGCGGGAAATAGCTACACAAAGAGAAACAGTGCACGGCATCACCCTTCGTTCTTTTACTCTCATCCTCACCAAATAGTAAATGCAAATGCGCAACATCACCCTTCGTGCTTTTACTCTCGTCCTCACAATCATTCAATAGAAATGACACGGCATCACCCTTCGTGCTTTAAATATCATAATATGGCACGGCATCACCCTTCGTGCTTTTACACTCATCCTCACAATAATCAATACACGACATCACCCTTTGTGCTTTACACTCTTTCTCACCCAAACAATATCAATAACAGAAGTCCGGCAAGGAAAAATCAACAATATAAACCACAATAATAAATCATAACATCCCGGCAAGGGAACCACAATATAATTATCTCCATCCCGGCAAGGGACACATCTATAACCAATCTCACTCAAGTACATATCTTCACATAGAATTTCTCAACTGAAACCAATACTCAACAATATTCAATACCAAGAATTTCCACCAATATGAATAACCACAAAGTGAAACTCAAGCAATAATGAAGTAATAAATGATGAAAAACCACATAATTCATAATATCCGACTCACGGACATGCTTGACACCAACGTATAGGTACTCGTCACCTCACCTATACGTTGAATATGATACTAACATATAGCAAATAGGACACAACACCTATTCCCTCAAGCTAAAGTTAGGCCAAACACTTACCTCAAATTGCACGACCAACTCAAGCCTCGATTACCGCTTTCCCTTTTGAATTTGACTCCAATTCACTTGTATCCATACATAATTGACTTAATAACATCAATAAACGCTAAATAATTCAATTCCAATACTTAATTATAGGTTTTCTAGCATTCTTCCCAAAAAGTCAAAAATTAACCCCGGGCCCACTTGGTCAAAACACGAGGTTTGGACCAAAATCCGATCACCCATTCACCCACGAGCTCAAATATGTAATTAGTTTCGGAATCCGATCCCAAAACGAGGTCTAAATTCTAATTATTCAAAAAGCCCTAACTCTACCCAAATCCCTAATTTTCTGCCCTTAAGAACATAATTTAGGCCTAGAAATCTAATAGGTGTTAATGGAAATTGAAGAAAACAAGTCTAAGAAAACATACCAATGGTTTTGTGGTGAAATCCCTCTTCAAAAATCGCCCAAGTTTGAGTTTAGGTGAAAAAGTTATGAAATTTTGAAACAATCCCGTAATTGGTCTGTTTTTAAAAGACTGGGAAAAAATAGCATATGCGTTCGCTGTCACGACCCAAAATCCATTAAGGTCGTGATGGTGCCGGACACCACTGTCGGGAAAGCCAATCATTGATTAGTCGAAGTTAATTCCTGTTTTAACATTTGGAAATCGTTACTATTCACTTTATTACATAATAACTGAATAAAATCCGCTGAGTGTAAACGGTAGTTTAATAATCCATTTTAATAAAATACATCCCAGAACCCGGTGTCACAAGTGCATGAGCCAACTTCTAAGAATTTATACAGATACTACAATGCCTGCCCGAAATACAAATTGGACAAGGAATTTAAAATAAAAATAAATACATCTGAAGTAGACTCTGCCGGCTGCGGGTCGTCTCCGGATGATGCAGCTCGTCTAAGTCTCCAAGTCAGCCACGTCACTGCGTCAAGCAGGGCCGCTAGCTATGAAAGTACCTGTGCAATAAAAATTTACAGCAAGCGTAGCATGAGTACTAAAACAACGTGTACTCAGTAAGTATCCTGCCTAACCTTAGAGAGGTAGTGACGAGAGGTCGACTTTGACACTTGCTAGAGGTCAATACAATATAATCAATGTATGATATCAAACATGGGTATTAACAACCAATAAACAAATAATGACATGAAAGAGAAACTATTTTCATAAATTTATAAATTCTCTATTTTTCGTCATTTCATTTAGCAGTTTACGTTTTTAAGGCAATTTAACGGTCCAAGTCACAGACGGTATATAGTATACATATCATGCGCAGGAAATGCCGAGTGTTGAACGGCGCGGACCAACAAAATAAACTATGCACTGCCGAAGGGTCGAACGACTCGAACCATAGATGCATCTATTAACCGCTGTGGCGTACGACCCGCTCCCATGAGAGTAGTGGAAAGAATCACTCCGCTCGCGAAACATATATTGCGAAGCGGTCACACAATAGCATACACATTCAAACAGTCCAGCCCGACTATGTCGGGAAAGCAATTACTCAGGAAATGACAAAGTTCTCTTTTAATAGTTACAAAAATAGCATTTAAGTATTTTCCAGAAATTCATTTATCAAATTCGATGAGATTTAAGTCATTTTAAATTTTATCAATAAGGTTACAAATACGACAAATAAAATATGCTTTTGGGTCCTAGACTACCCTGACAAGCATAATAGTAGCTACCCACGATACTCCCGTCACTTCGTGCGTACGTAGCCCCACAAATAGTAGCACATATTTAATTAATTCACCTATGGGGACAATTCCCCCTCACAAAGTTAGAAAGGAGACTTACCTCGCTCCGAAATTCCATAACCGGCTTTCAAGCTCTTCTGACGACTCAAATTTATGCACAACGCCCCAGAACTATCCAAATAACGGGCAAACCAATAAAAATTCACTCTAATACTTGTAACAATTCAAGTTATATAAATTCCCAACTCCGCTCGAAAAGTTGGCCAAAATGCCCTCGGGCCCACGTGTACGGATTCCAAAACTTTTCGAAGATAAAGATTACCCATGACTTTACTAGCTCCAATATATAATTTACTCTTAATTCCATGCTCAAATTCGTGGGCAAAGTCCAAAAATGCAAATTCTAGCTTTTCTTCCAAAACCCATATTTTTCACAAAATCCCACACTTAAATCCAAACCTAAACCATGTATTTAACTTGAAATGAGTTGGAATAACTTACCTTGTGATCCTTGAAGAAAATCTCCCCTTGAAGCTCTCCATAATCGTCCAAGCCAAAGTGAAAAATGGAAGAAAATGAGCAAAGTCCATTTAAAATATCACATTGCCCAGACGACCCTCCTATGCGATCACATGACGTCCTTCGAGATCGCATAGGCCAAACTTGCTGCCTCCCCAATTCCTTCTGTGCGATCGCAACCAAGCACCCGCATTCGCATAGGCCAAAACAGTAGCCCCCTTATTTCCTCTTCTGTGCGTTCGCGTATCCACTGATGCGATCGCATAAGCCACAAACCCAGCAGCCCTCAAATTCCTCTTCGCGATCGCACTCAAACACCTGCGATCGCATAAGCCAACTTCAGCCCCTCCAATTTCTCTTCTTCGCGATCGCATAACAAGGGCCGCGATCGCAATGCACCCCAAAAACACCAGAAAAACAACATCAACAAATAGGAAGAAAATGATCCAAAATCACTCTGAAACACACCTGAGGCCCCCGGGACCCCGTCCAATCACATTACTCAGTCCCATAACACCCCACAGACTTGCTCGAGGCCTCAAATCACATCAAACAACGCCGAAACCACGAATCGCACTCCAATTGAAGCTTTATGAACTTTGAAATTTCAAACTTCTACATTCGATCCCCAAATCTATCAAATCACGTCCGATTGATCCCAAATTTTGCACACAAGTCATATTCGACATTACGGACTTGCTCCAACTTTCGGAATCGCGTTTCGACCCCGATATCAAAATTTCCACGTCTGGTCGAATTTCCAAAAAACCTTCAAAGTTCTATCTTTAGCCAAATGACTTCAAAATGACCTACGGACATCCGTATTCACTTCCGTTCGTGTTACCAACTCCAGAATCACCATACGGAGCTATTCCCCGACTCGGAATCCCAATCGGACATCAATATCACTGAAATGCACTTCAACCCAGAATTATGAAATTTCTTCTAAAATGCTAACTTCCACAATATACGCCGAAACGCTCCGGGGTTATCCAAACCCTGATCCGAACATACGCCCAAGTCCGAAATTATCATACGAACCTGCTGGAACCTTGAAATCATGATTCAGAGGTCCTTTACTCAAAATTCCAAACTTAGTCGATTCTTCCAACTTAAGGCTTCCGAAATGAGAATTGTCTTTCCAATTTTGACTCCGAATTTCCCGAAAATTCAACTCCGACCAAGCCTGCGAGTCATAATACCTGAAACGAAACTGCTCATGACCTAAAACTGCTGAACGACGCGCTAGAGCTCAAAACAACCAGTCCGGTTGTTACATTCGCGACCAAGGCTGTGCGTTCGCATAAGCTCCCCTCCCCTGCCCTTCGCGTTCGCATCCAAAGGGGCGCGTTTGCACAGTGTTAAACTACTCAGCCTCAGCCCCTTCCTATAGGTAGTGCGTTCGCGTAGGCCATATGCGTTCGCATAGGCCAGCACTTGCCAACCTACGCGTTCGCATAGTATAACCTAGCCCCCTTCCCCGTTTGTGTTGTGCGTTCGCATGGGTTACCATGCGTTCGCATAGTGGAAATAGCTGGACACCAGCGACAACAAAAAGAACACCAGATTTTCCAAGTTCAAATCACCCCGACGCCAATATGAAACTCACTCGAGTCCTCGAGGCTCCAAACCAAACATGCACACAACCTCAGAAACATCCTACGGACTTACTCGTGCGATCAAATCGCCAAAATAACATCTTAAACAACGAATTTAGCATTAAAATCAAAGAAAAATTCCAAAACTTCCAAAGTATCAAATTTTAGAATTACGGGTCCGAATCACATCAAACGACTTCCGTTTCATACCGAATTTTACAGACATATCGTAATTATCATAGTGGACCTATACGGGGCTCTGGAACCAAAATACGGTCCCGATACCATAAATTTCAAATATAATCAAATTTCTAAAATCTCTTATATTTTCAGAAAAACAATTTCTTTCAAAAATTTATTTCTCGGGCTTAGGACCTCGGAATTCGATTCCGGGCATACGCTCAAGTCCCATATTTTCCTACGGACCCGCCGAGACCGTCAAATCACGGGTACGGATCCGTTTTCCCAAAATGTTGATCGAAGTCAACTTAAATCAAATTTTTAAGGCAAAAACTAGCATTTTCTAAGTTTTCATATAAAAGCTTCTCGGCTACACGCCCGGGCTGCACATGCAAAATGAGGTGAGATAAAAGGAGGCTTTGAATGCCTCGGAACACTATTTTGACATATAAGACAAGGGATGACTTTTTGGGTCATCACAATTTCACACATAGCAAACTACTAATAATCCATGAATTTCAAATGAACACAAAATCAAAGTGTCTTGAAAATCAGAAAAGACATTCAAAAAGAATAATAAAGTAAGTTAGTGAAACACATTGGAGAATGACGCAAAATTATATTTGAAAGAGTATATTAAGTTTCGATATATCATTATTCAAGTGGAATTAGTATTTAAATAATTCTAATATTGATTAACTCCATTTGTTGTTATATTTGAAAATAATTAGTTTTATAACAATTCTAAAATTTATTTTTAAAAGGTGGACACATTTCGATTGGAGTGCATGTATTTCTTCTTAATTTGAAGGGAATATCTTTTGATTTTTTTAAATGAAAATTGTAGTAATTTCTGTAACATGATATTGAATCTAAAATGATTGATATCTATTCTTTGGTAATTAAATTACGATATTTATTATATATTTTTATTATTATTCTTCAAAAGGACATCAATAAAAATAATTATTTTTTAAGATATTTGGAATAAAGTGGGTCGTCATATAGTTTTAAGAAGAAGCCGTTTCCCACGTAAAAAAATTTGAGCACATATATTTTATATTAATTTGAAGGGAATATCCTTTGGGGTATAATTACAAAAATTGTAGTCATTTTTGTGACATAATATTAAATCTAACATGATCGAAGCCGTTATATATTTTCTTATAATTTTTCAAAAGGTCATCAAATTAAAACTAATTAAAAAAGTTGTATCTTTCTTTTAGAGATATAGAATGAACAGCTAGGTCATATAATTTATAAGGAAAAAATGAACAATTAAGTAACAATGTAAGGTCTAAAACTGACTAATACTGAAAACTGAGTGATACTTATAACGACCCGACCGATTATTTTGCGTATTTGGATCCCGTTCCCCTAAATAAGACTTCCCGTAGTAACTTATAGTGATTTATGACTCGCGGGGATGGGTGGTTTGTGATTCAGAAGTGTTTAGAGCAGTATAGTGACACTTAGTTCCTTAAGGTTGGCCTTTTTGGCCAAGTTTGATTTCGGTCAATATTTTTAGCAAACGACCTCGGAATCGAGTTTCGATGATTCCAGTAGCTTCGTATGATGGTTTTGGACTTATGCATATGTCCGGAATGGGGTTTAGATGACCCGAGAGAGTTTCGACGCCAAATAGCAAAAATAGAGTTTCCCTAAGTTCATAACTTGGTTTAGAACGTGTTTTTGTGTTATTGAGATACGAACGGAATTACGAGATCGGGAATAGTTCCATTATGTTATTTATGACTTGCCTGCAAATTTGGTGTCATTCCGAGTAGTATAGGTCGGTTCGGCGCATTGAAACCGAACTCAAGAATTTGAATTTTCTTAAGTTTGAATCTAAGGGTGTTGAGGTGTGATTTTGAGTTCTAGCGTTGTTTTGAGCGTTTCGAAGGCTTGGGCGAGTCCGTAATATGGTTTAGGACTTGTTGGTAAAATTGCACGGGGGCTCGGGTGGGCCCAGGTGCCTCCTAGACACAAAACAGGGCCAAAAACCAGCAGCTTCAGCTGCTGGTGCACCAGGTCTGGTGTGACCGCAGGTGCGGTTGCCCAGATCGCAGGTGCGAGACCGCCCCTGCGGTCAAGGCCTCGCAGGTGCGTCCCCAGGGAAGATGGTCCAAATCCGCAGGAGCGGATCCGCTGGTGCGGAAATCCCTCCGCAGGTGCGATCCCCATCCTCCTTGCCAACTTCTGCAGGTGCGAGATCACTGAAGGCAGTGAGCTCATTTAATACTGGACTTAACCATTTTTCATCATTTCTTCTTCACCATAGGCGATTTTGAGAGCTCACAAGAGGGTATTCGGCCTAACTACTAAGAGGTAAGTAATTTCTATTTAAATATTGGTTTATTACATCAAATCTTAGGTAGATTAACACCTAATTAGTGCAAATCAAAGGGGTTAGAGTGGAAACCTAGGGTTGATGAACTTTAGAGAATTTCACCACTTATCTACCATGAAATCATATAAAAACTATATATCAATGATCCTTAGGTTATGGGTGAGTGTTTTCTTCGAAAATTTCCGGAATCCGAGCATGTGGGCCCGGGGGTGTATTTTGGGATTTCTTCAAGAATGATGAATTAGCTAACTAGTAAGAGAATTTCATACTTTTGAGTGTATATTAACGTATTTATATAACATTTGACTAGTTTCGAGTCCTTGGGTGACGAGTTGGGAATTTCGGGCGCGTTCTTGACCCGGGAAGTAGGTTCTACGCGAGGTGAGTCTCCTTTCCAACCTTGTAAGAGGGAATTATCCCCATAGGTAAATGTAAAGAATTGAATTATCCTTATTTGCGGGGGCTACACACGCGCAAAGTGACGAGAGTCCGTGCGTAACTACTACTATGTTATGTTGGGTAGAATTTAGGATTCCACAAGCATTCCTTTATGTGCCTTACCTGTATCTTTACTTGTGTTCCTAGTTGCTTATTATCTTTGAAACTGACATGAGGATATTAGGAAGTTATGTGTAAGTTTAAGTGCTTAAATCTCTGATTTCAAGTATAATCCATGATAAATTCCTGAATTTCCTGCTAATTCTGTGTATGTCTACGAGAACACCGTGTCGCATGTATGATTCGTGAGCGGGGTAGCCTTATATTTATGTCAACCGCGTCGCATGATCGATTCGCGAGCGCGGTAATAGATGCATCTATGGCTCGTGCCGTTCGACCCTCGGCAGTGCACATTTATTTTCGCGTCGCTTCGGCCGTACGCCTCGGCATTTTATATGCTATGTATTTGACTGAGAGTCTTATTGTTATTATCCAATAAATTGTTCTTTGTGATAGGGGAATTGGGACTTTTATTGATATTATTATTTGACACTTGCGGGTAGATTTTTGTTCACATACTTGATATTCCATGTCTACTTGATTGCCATGACTGTTAATTCTGTCTGGATTTATTTAATTATACTAGTGCTAATGACCCTAGTGAGTAATGCGTCTACCTCTCGTCACTACTTCTTCGAGTTTAGGCGGGATACTCACTGGGTACATATTTGTTTATATGTACTCATGCTACACTTCTGTACTTAATTGTACAGGTTCTGAGGCAGGTGTATCTGGTTATCATACAAGAGCGCGATCTTGAGGGTACTATCTGGATTAGACTACACGGTGAGCTGCTCTTCCTGGCGTTCCTCAGCAGTACTGTGGAGTTTCTATTATTTTTGGATATTTTTGTCTACCCCTTCAGACAGTTGTACATTTACATTGTCTATTTTGTATATTTCACTAGTCGTGTGTGGACTTGTGACACTAGGTCTTGGAACACGTAGTTGGTTTTCTTAGTATTTTGCTATACCGTATATGTTGTCAAACGATTTTTCGAGTTTCATTTAATCAAGTTGCATCACTTGACTGTTTCCTTTAAATGATTTCATAACTAAAAATTTGGCAAGTACTTAATTATCCAACTAAGTGAAGTAATTTCGGTAGTGAACTAGTGTTGGCTTGCCTGACTCCGGTGTTGGGCGCCATCACGACCTGAGTAGGAATATGGGTCGTGACAATACTGAATGTGTATTTTACAACCAATAACTTATTACGTATACAAAAACTATAGAGGGTCATTTATTCGAATAGATGAAATATAAAAATAATAATAAATGTCAACTTGTTTTGAATACTTATTATTTAGTTCTTATTTCTTCTATTTTGAATTTTAACCAAATTAATTTTTGATACTATATTCTATTTGATTCGACTTTATTTTCTAATCTCTTTTATCATCGGTGGTCTTCTTTATTGAAATATATCTATTTAAGCAAGATTTTTGTCAACTTGAAGATAGTTTTACTTGTATGAAGAATTTGAAAAATAATAAAATTATTTTTTTGCTCATTAGCTATTCCAAATTTATTTATTTTCATCAATAAAATATATAAATTACATTTTATTGATTTAAATTCTTAATATTAGCTCATACAAAATTTTATATTCGATTATAATTATATTTTATTGAGTAAAAATTATTTTGTCAAATTATAAGAAAATCAAATGAGTGAAAAATAACTTTGTATATTTTAAAGCATTTTGGTATATAAAAGAGTTTCACCTTATTCAAAACATAAAAAAGTTACTCCATCATCTTCCAAGAACGTCGTATGTGCTCTTTTTTTTGGACTGATTTCCTAGTATATGTTCAAAGGGATAAACTTCTAAATACCAAGTGGTTACTGTAACGACCCGACCGGTCGTTTTGTGTTCTAGGACTTGTTCCCCTAAATGAGACTTCTCGTAGTTTCTTTTACTGATTTATGACTTGCAGGGACGGGTGGTTCGAGGTGTGGAGGAGTTTTAAATAGCTTAGGAACACTTAGTTCCCTAAGGTTGGCCTTTAAGGCCAAGTTTGACTTCGGTCAACATTTTGAGTAAACGACCTCCGAATCTAGATTCGAAGGTTCCGGTAGGTTCGTATGATAATTTCGGACTTGGGCGTATGTCCGGAACGGGTTTTGGATGACCCAGGAGCGTTTCGGCGCCAAATAGTGAAATAAGAGTTTCCTTAAGTTCAAATTGATGAAAGTGATGAAAAACAATGAGTAATTGAAAGAGTAATGTTCAGAATTGATTACCTATGACTTGGGGATGATATTTCGTGAAGGAATTCGTTCCTAGGGCTGTGGGGTTCGAAAATTGGAAGAAGAAGAAGTCTGCCCGTTTATATATATTTTTCTACCAGCTATTATGTCTCGTTTCTCGTGCCAAACGATCCTCAAAACTCGATTTTTATGTCTCCAATGGATTTCTTTTGAAATTATAATCAAGTTAGGCTTTTGTATCACTCAATTTGACATTATAATGAAATAGATATGTAGGTTTTAATATTTGCAAATAGTGCAGATTTTTAATACGCCGTCAGTGGCAATTTCGCAATTAATCTGAAAAAATCTGGCAACCTTAGTAAAATGCCCATAAAATCCTCATACGATGTCCAAATTCGATGATTCTTTTTTGCTACAGGTCCGTAAT
This sequence comes from Nicotiana undulata, assembly GCA_005239495.1. Taxonomy (NCBI): domain Eukaryota; kingdom Viridiplantae; phylum Streptophyta; class Magnoliopsida; order Solanales; family Solanaceae; genus Nicotiana; species Nicotiana undulata. The sequence goes on along the minus strand of ML265901.1, from coordinate 27,111 downwards.
TACGATACGGATCTAATAATTCATTCAAAAAAGAAATTGGAGCTCATTTGTTCAATATGATATCATTTATGCTTGAAGAAACGACGTCGAAGCATAAGAAAGAACGAGCGCAACACAACCCAAACCTATTTGAAACTCACCCGAGCCCTCGGGGCTCTAATAAATTCATGCACGCAAGTCTAAAAACATTATGCGGACTTGATCATGCGATCAAATCATGAAAATAACATGTAAAATCATGAGTTAAACCTCAAAACTCATTATTTTCCTCAAGAACACTTATAGTTCATAACTTTTCAACCGGATGTCCGAATCATGTCAAACGAATTCCGTTTTTCACCAAATTTCACAGTAAATCTTTAAATATTAAACAAATTTGTACCGGGTTCCGGAACCAAAATACGGGTTCGATACCAACGACTTCAAACATTAATTCCTTTCTTCATTTCATAATTATTTCAGCAAAATAATTTCTTTCAAAAATTGATTTCTAAGGCTTGGGACCTCGAAATTCATTTCCGGGCATACGCCCGAGTCCCGTATTTTACTACGGACCTCCCGGGATCATCGGAACACAGGTCTGGGTCCGTTTACTCAAAATGTTGACCAAAGTCAACTATAATCAAATTTTAACTCAAGAAATTACTATTTCTCATATTTTTACATAAAAGCTTTTCGGTTTCACGCCCGGAATGCGCACACAAATCGAGGTATTTAAAATTAATATTTTAGGGTTATTAAGCCTAGAACGGAGTCTAAATTCATAGGATGACCCAACTGTGGATATTTACTCAGCATGTCCGACTCGGACTCCCAAGTAGCTGCCTCAACATGATGACCTTTCTACTGCACACGAATTGAAGGATAACTCTTAGACCTCAACTGACAAACCAGACGGTCTAAACTAGCCACCGGCTCCTCCTCATAAGTCAGGTCTTTGTCTAGTTAGACAGAGCTGGAATCTAACACGTGGGACGGGTCACCATGATATTTCCGGAGCATAGATACATGGAATACCGGATGAACTGAGGATAACCCTGGAGGCAACGCAAGTCTATAAGCTACCTCCCCCACCTTATCAAGAATCACAAACGACCCGATATACCTAGGGATCAACTTGCCCTTCTTCCCAAATCTCATAACACCCTTCATGAGTGATACCCGAAGCAATACTCTCTATCCAACCATGAATGCCACATCACGAACCTTACGATCGGCATGACTCTTTTACCTAGACTGAGCTGCACGAAGTCTCTCCTGAATGATTTTGACCTTATTTAAGGCCTCCTGAACTAAATCTGTACCTAGTAATCGAGCCTCTCCCGGCTCAAACCATCTAACTGGCGATCTGCATTGTCTACCACATAACACCTCATAAGGAGCCATTTGAATGCTCAACTGATAATGAAAAGACCTGATCCCACGAACCTCCAAAGTCAATAACACAAGTGCGGGGCATATCCTCCAAAATCTGAATGGTACGCTCGGACTACCCGTCAGTCTGAGGGTGAAATGCTGTACTCAATTCTACTCGGGTGCCCAACTCACGTTGAACTGCTCTCCAAAAGTGCGAAGTGAACTGCGTACCCCGATCAGAAATGATAGACACGGGCACACCGTGAAGGCGAATAATCTCTCGAAAATATATCTCAGCCATTCGCTCTGAAGTATAATTACTTGCCACAATAATGAAATGTGTTGATTTAGTCAGCTTATCCATAGTAACACAAACTGCGTCAAATTTCCTCTGAGTCCGTGGGAGCCCAACAACGAAGTCCATAGTGATACGCTCCCACCTCCACTGAGGAATATCTATCTGCTGAACCAAACCACCAGGTCTCTGATGTTCATACGTTACTTACTGAAAATTTAAGCAACGAGCCACATATGCCACAATGTCCTTTTTCATCCTTCTCCACCAATAATGCTGCCTCAAATCTTGGTACATTTTAGCTGCCCCTAAGTGAATGGAATATTTAGAACTGTGAGCCTCCTCAAGGATCAACTCACGAAGGCCATCAACATTAGGCACACATACCGACCTTATATCCTCAAAACACCATCATCTCCAACTATAACCTGCTTGGCACCACCGTGCCAAACTGTGTCCCTAAGGACTATCAAATGCGGGTCATCATCATGCCGCTCTCGGATACGCTCAATTAGAGAAGACCAAGTGATTGTACAAGCTAGAACACTGTTGGGAAAATTATCCAACCTCACAAACTGATTAGCCAACGTCTGAATGTCTTAAGCCAACGGTCTCTCACCAACAGGAATATACACAAGGCTGCCCATACTCATCCCATTTCTACTCAATGCATCGACCACCACGTTGGCCTTCCCTGGATGATATAATATGGTGACATCATAACCCTTCAGTAACTCTAACCATCTCCGCTTCCTCAAGTTTAGATCTTTCTTCTTGAATAAGTATTGGAGACTACGATGGTCAGTAAAAACTTCACACGGCACGCCATAAAGATAGTGCCTCCAAATTTTCAATGCATGAACAATGGCTGCCAACTCTAAGTTGTGAACAAGGTAATTCTTCTCATGGACTTTCAACTGTCGCGATGCATAAGCAATCACCTTTCCATCCTGCCTTAATACTGCACCTAATCCAATACGAGATGCACCACAATACACCGTGAAAGAACCCGAATTTGATGGTAACACCAACACCGGTGCTGAAGCCAAGGCTGTCTTGAGCTTCTGAAAGCTGGCCTCATACTCATCTGACCATTTAAATGGGGCATCTTTCTGAGTCAATTTTGTCATTAGGACTGCTATGGATGAGAACCCCTCCACAAAATGACGGTAGTAACCCGCCAAACCCAAGAAACTCCTAATCTCCGTAGTTGTAGTGGTTCTAGGCCAATTCTTGACTGCCTCTATTTTCTTAATAGTTGTTCATAGTCAATTACAGAATTATCAAATAGCTTCACGTCAACAAAGAAAATCTACTTTCAAACCTTCACAATACCAATAATGAGATACGATGCTCGAAGACCTCGTAATTATATACCCGAATTAATGTGTCTCATTTAACGCCACACGTGCGGCACATACCTCGGAGGTCAAAGCTCAATAATTATAACATGGATTTGGAAAATTATGCCCAGTTATTAATTGATTTATTTCTTTATTTAGTTATTTAATTATTATTAGTATTACTTTTATTATTATTATTCATTCATTCATTATTATTATCATTATTTTATACATAAATTGTTGAATAAGTCTAACATGCATGACTCCCTACCAGTACTAAAGTAAAATTTTAATTCACAAGGGAGAATTTAAACACAAGAATTTCCATCACAACGACCTCGTCCTTACATAACTTCCACCGCGACTCGTAGTCCGATTTAAACATCTCAAATCATATTAAAATGTGAGGATCTCGTCCTAAATTCTGAATCACAAGCAACATGCATATCGAGCCAATCGAAACATTCCATTTTCTTCCTTTAAATGTTTTCCGTTAAACAAAATCACAACACGTATGATGGACATAGTTATCCCCATGGAATTTCTCAATACAAGCATTCACAGAAGTAGATTTTTTTTAGAGTTACGAAGCTCACCCGAGAGCGGAGCATATTAGAATTTTTTTATTAGATACGCATAACCGTATTAAGTTCAGGAAATCATCACTTTATACTAATTATAGATTGTTCTTGTAATGACACCATTTAATGTAACAACCTCATCCATACCATATAATATATACCAACAGGCTAGGTCTCTACCTCTAGGAGTCTAACCTCCACCTTCGACATGTAAGTTGAGTTGTAACTGCAATGGGACACGTAGCCTGAGTAATCTGATGAAATATGACTCTCCCAAGTCTAGGACAATTTCTACCACTAGCCGCAATAAAGTATCAACTTGTCCTGAGTTGCACAAAATTTTACAATCATATTTGAGTCCTTTAATGAGTCTGTGAACTTGTTCTCTGGCTATATGAACCGAAGTAGGAGTATGACGGGCTAACTCATCAAACCTGATGGCATGTTCTGACATAGTCATATGACCTGACGCAACCGTTCAAACCTTATGCGCCACGTATTATGGAGAGTCCGAGAAACAAATCTTTCAAAAGAATTTATGAGAACTGAGTCACGCAATTGATGCTGCATTGGTTGGTCATCCTCTTCATAGGCTAGTCACAAACACCGGCGGCCATTTTCTTCTTTTACTATGCTGACTCAACACTGTTGAGCTACCCCATTTATTCATATGCTCTTCGTTATTATTTGGGGTAATATTATCCTTATTGATGCACAGTGATCCCAAAGGTAAGGCTCTATACAAATAATTCTTGGCACAAACCATATAGTCTAGAATCTCGTCAACCACTGTACTCCCTCTGGAGCACCCCAAAATCCACAACCATGACTTTCACGCTGAGTAGACCTTCTGTAGATTTAAAGTTGACTATATAACTCCTTTGGTACTGAGGTGTAGGGTTATTAAGAAGGCAGACATATCACAAGCCCATCTTTATCTCTTGTAACATCTCTGGCCTTATACATTCCAAGCCAAAACCGATATAACACATGATCCCACAATCTATTCCGTGACAGTGAGCTTCCCCATTTGGCACGAAGTCATAGGTCACAATGCCTGATAATCTAAAATGTTAAACTTCACAGCTCATATAAATCAACCCCGTTGCTTTCAACTATTCCCTTATTATGCAATACTGGAGTAGCTATAAATCCTTCTGTGATATGGGCTAGTCCAACATGTACCGACTGAGATAGAACCTCCGTGTCTAGATCCATTAGAGACTGTACAATAGGTGTTGATGTTCGAGCTTTAGACTGAGTTCTGCTTCTGTCTCTTCCCCTAATTGTAGCTGTCATTGGGGCTTCATCTCTTGTCCGGTTGTAGACGCTTTACGTGTTGTCGAGATTTGTGAGAGGAAAAGAGTAGACAAGTTCAATCACCATTGGTAGAATAAATTCGCACGATAGAGTAGAATAGAAGTGAAATTGTTCCTAACTTCATAGCCTCTGAGAGATAAGTACAGACGTCTCTGTACCGATCCTTCAGACTCTACCAAGTTTGTTCGTGAATTGTGAGACCTAAGCAACCTAGTGCTCTGATACCAACTTGTCACGATCCAAATTCCCAACCTTAGGGATCGTGAGGGCGCCTAACACCACACTTGCTAGGCAAGCCAATGTTAGAATTCGATTGACTGATTTCCTTTGATTATTTACTCAAGCATAAATAAATAAATTAAAAGTAAACTTAATTTAAGTGATTTCCAATGAGATACTCCAAATATAAAAGAAGAAGCAATTAAATAAAACGAACCACGAACTAAGTATATAAATAACTCTAAGACTACCCAGGGTCTGGTGTCACAATTCACGAACTACTAAAGAATACTACAAATACTGGGCTGAAAGAAATAATGTAACTGTTCTGAATAAAATAAAACAACGTTTATGGAAATAGGAGAAGACTCTCGTGATCTGCAAACGCCGGCAGATATACCTCGTGTCTCCGAATGAATGGGAAGATGCTCGAACTAGCTCTACTGCTGGCCGGTACCTGGATCTGTGCAAAAGAGCACATAGTGTAGTATCAGTACAACCGACCCCATGTACTGAGTAAGTGCCGAGCCTAACCTCGACGAAGTAGTAACAAGCTACGGCGGGGCTTTAACAATATAACCTGTGACAATATTATATAAAGCAAGAAAGAAATCTAAACAAATAAATAAATAAGTACTGCAATAACAATGAAGTAACTCAGCCGCCTTTTTGCCAGGCCTCGGCTATAACCAATACTCAAGTAAATTACCAAATTTCCAAACCTTACTTTGAAATAATCACAAGTACTAAATATGAGAAAAACGTAGAATAAAACAAGAATTTCCAAATCATTTAAAGTTTAGAAATCAGTAAAACATTATTATTCCCCATTTTCACTGTCTTGCTGCGGTGTGCAACCCGATCCCACCTATTCACAATTTCACAATCACCCACCCTTATCACACAATTTATCCACCCTTATCACACCAATTAATCACCCTTATCACACCAATTATTCACCCTTGTCACACCAATTAATCACCTTTATCACACCAATTAATCCACCCTTATCACACCAATTATCCACCCTTATCACACCAATTTATGATTCAAATATTTCAAACAGAAAACAGTATAGCCCGTAAGCATTAAACAACAACATACCACAATAATATCAGCCCGAACATATGTAATCACCGTAACACTGTCAACCCAACTCAATCTTTACGTACCATGATAGGATTAAGAGAACAACCAACACTTTCAACACACTTACAACAATAAATGTAAACAAGCAAAGAAGCCGACATGAATATATATATATATTTCCAAAATAGTGTCAAACTGCTGAACATTTCTGTCCCCCAAGAGAACCAAATACAAAACCAATATTCTTCCAAAATAATCAAATAATATTTAACAACAAAGTAATGATACCTAGTAGTCATGGAAACAATAATTAACAAAGAATAATTAAGACCGGGATCAATTACATAGGGAACAGGGAAGGGATCATGTTTAACAGGCAATTTGGGTGGTGCATAGATACTCGTCACCTCACCTATACACCACGCCCATGCATTTCACATAGCAAACAAGTGGGGATTCCTATTCCCTCAAGTCAAAGTTAGACCAAACACTTACCTCAATTTCGTAGGCCACTCACTGCTCAATTAGTGCTTTTCCTTTTGAATTCACCTCTAACTTGCTCGAATCTAATCACAATTAACTTAATATCATTAATTAATGCTAAAGTAACTAACTTTATTGAAAAATACAATTTTTTCCAAAGTTTTCAAAAACAAAGTGAAAACCCGACCTCGGGTCTGCTTGGTCTAAACTCGAGGTTCGGACCAAATTACGTTTACCCAGTCACTCACGAACCCAAATATATAATAAGTTTCGAAATCTGACCTCAATTCGAGGTAAAGATTCGATTTTTACAAAATTTCCTAATTCTACCCAAACCCTCAATTTTTACCATGAAAATTCTTAGTTTTTGATTTAAAAGTGATGAAAAAAATGAGTAATTGAAAGAGTAAAGTTTAGAGTTGATTACCTATGACTTGGGGATGATATTTGGCGAATTAGGAAATTTGAAGAAGAAGAAGTCTGCCTGTTTTATATATATATTTCTGCTAGCTATTCTGCCTCGTTTCTTGTGCCAAACGATCCTAAAACTCGATTTTTATGTCTCCAATGGATTTCTTGTGAAATTCTAATCAAGTTAGGCTTTTGAATCACTAAATTTGACCTTATAATGAAGGAGATATGTAGTTTTAATATTTGCAAATAATGTAGATTTTTAATATGTCATCAGTGGCAATTTCGTAATTAACCTGAAAAATCTGGCATCCTTAGTAAAATGTCCATAAATTCCTCATACGATGTCCAAATTCGATGATTCTTTTTTATACAGGTTCATTCAAAAAATAAATCGGAGCTCATTTGTTCAATATGTATCATTTATGCTTGAAGAAACGGCGTCGAATAAGAAAGAACGAGCGCAACACAATCCAAACCTAATTAAAACTCATCCGAGCCCTTGGGGCTCTAATAAAATCATGCACACAAGTCTAAAAATATTATACGGACTTGATCGTGCGATCAAATCATGAAAATAACATGTAAATCCATGAGTTAAACCTCAAAACTCATCATTTTTCTCAAGAACACTTATAGTTCATGTCACAATCCAAAATCCTAACTCAGGTCGTGATGGCGCCCAACAGCGTGGTCAGGCAAGCCAACACTCAATTTACTAATGTTTCCTTCTTATTTGATCAAACATTTCAACGTATACCAATGTTTTAAAGCCCGAAACATAAATCAAGAAGGATATTTAACCAGTTTTTAGCCAAAACAGTCATAAGGAGGTGTGAGCCAATATATATACAGTCCTAAAATTCATAATAACTACCACGTGTGTGCCAGGAACTAGTGTCACAAGTCCTACGGGCATACTATCAAAATATACAAAAGATATACTATATAGTCCCACTGTCTGAAAGAAATAGACGGGAAATAACAAAAGAAAACTCCATGGTGCTGCTGAGGATCGTCAGGAGAAGCAGCTCACCGTGAAGTCAGGTCCAACTATAATCAAAATCTAGCCCCTGTCTGATAACCAGAAGGACCAACCTCAGAACCTGTACAATTAAGTACAGAAGCGTAGCATGAGTACATAAACAAATATGTACCCAGTGAGTATCCCGTCTAATCTCGAAGAAGTAGTGACGAGAGGTCGACTTGACACTCACTAAGGTCCAGCAATATAATTTAATAGAGTATAATGAAAGTTGTAGACATATGCAGGGAGTAAGGCAGCAAATATTAAAGGCACTGAAATCCAAATAGACACTGGAAGTAAATAACAATTACTACTTCATTTCCCCCCCAAATATCTGTCAAATCAATATCCATGAAATCATTAACAACTTATCATGCACATACGGGATAAGGACAACCGGCCTGAGTCATAAAGTAAAATGATCATATCTGTGCACTGCCGAGGGTCGAACGACCCGAACCAAAAGTGCATATTTCTATCTCGCCGTGGCGTACGGCCCTCCCATGAGAGTCGGGGAAATCACACTCTGCTCGCGGAATGTAAATTGCGAAACGGTCACATGCACACACAATATTCCTTTAAAATTTACTTTCCATAAACAATTTCCTTGAAATTATCAATTTCCATAAATCTCAGGAAAACAATACTACATATAACATGAATTCATAACGTATAATTCATTACGAGAAAGAATCACAAGGCATGATGTGGGCCTAACTACCCGGACATAATAATAATAGCCACTACGTCCGGACTCTCGTCATTTGGTACGCACGTAGCTGCCACAACATCAACTCATAGCATTTAGATCACCTATGGGGACAATTCCCTCTTACAAGGTTAGAAAGGAGACTCACCTCGTGTCGAACCTACTCCCCGGGTCAAGAATGCGCCCGAAATCACGAACTCGTCACCCAAGGACTCGAAACTAATCAAATGTTATGTAAATATATCAAATTATACTCAAAGCATGGAATTTCTCCTATTTACTTAGTCAATTCATCATTCTAGAAAGCCGGGCCCGCACGCTCGGATTCCGAAAATTCTCGAAGGAAACACTCACCATAACCTAAGGATCGTTAACATATGATTTTTGCATGATTTCATAGCCAATTCACGGGTTTTCCCTAAATTCTCGAAATCCCTAAGTTACTACCCAATTCCCTGAATTATCACTAATTAGGTAGTTAATTTAGCTAGTAATTCAAGTATTAAACTAACACTAGTGTAAGAATTTACTTACCTCTTCAGTAGCTAGGTCGTGGAGCAGTTTTCCCAAGCTCTCACGATCTCTAATGGTGGAAGAAATGAAGAAAAATGGACATTTCCCGTGTTTTAAAAGAACACACTACCTACAGTGGTTCCCCACCTGCGGCTCAAGGACCGCACCTGCGAGAAGAGTCTTGCACCTCCGAGAAGAGTCTCGCACTTGCGGAAGTGGACAAGAGGGCCTGGGCTCGCACCTGTGGTCAGGAGTCTGCACCAGCGGCTCCGCACCTGCGAGAATTGGGCATCCCACCTAGGGGTCGCACCTTCGAGGCTGGGACCGCAGGAGCGGTCCCTCACCTACGACTGGGCAACCGCACCTGCAGTCACACCAGAACATGTGCACCAGCAATTGCTTCAGCTGGTTTTTAGCCTCGTATGGTGCCCGAGAGGCACCTGGGCCCATCGAGCTCCCGTCCAATTATACCAACAAGTCCCAAATCATAATACGGACTCGCTCGAGCCTTCGTAACACTCAAAACAACGCTAAAACTCAAAATCACCCTCAAAACCCCTAAGGATAAAACTTAAGAACTTCAAGTTCTTGAATTCGGTATCAATGCGCCGAACCGACTTATACAACTCGGAATGACACCAAATTTTGTGAGCAAGTCACAATTGACATAACGGAACTATTCCCTATCTCAGAGTCTCGTTCAGACCTCGATAACACAAAAACACGTTCAAAACCAAATTTTAACTTAAGGAACTCTTATATTCGATATTGGGCGCCGAAACACTCCCGGTTCATCCAAACCCCATTTCAAACATTCTCCCAAGTCCGAAATCATCATACGAAGCTACTGGAACTAACGAAACTCGATTCCGAGGTTGTTTACTCAAAATGTTGACCAAAGTCAAACTTGGCCAAAAAGGCTAATTTTAAGGAACTAAGTGTTCCTATACAGCTCTAAACACTTTCGAATCTCGAACCACCCATCCCCGTAAGTCATAAATCACGATAAGCCGCTATGGGAAGTTTCATTTAGGGGAACGGGGTCTGATAATGCAAAATGACCGGTCGGGTCGTTACATTCTACACCTCTTAAACAAACGTTCGTCCTCGAACGGGTCTAGAATCATACCTGAAGTGCTGAATAAGTGCAGATATCTTCTACGCATGTCCTCCTCGGACTCCCAGGTCGCCTCCTTGGCTGGTTGGCCCCTCCACTGGATCTTTACGGCAAAAAATCTCTTGGATCTCAACTGGCGATCCTGTCTATCAATAATAGCAACTGGCTCCTCCTCACAGCCCAACCTCTCATCCAACTGAATAGTGTTGACATCAACCAGGTGAGAGAAGTCGGCGTGATACCTCCGGAGCATGGATACATGAAAGACCAGACGAACTCCTAATAAGTTGGGAGGTAAGGCTAGCTCATAAGACACCTTCCAACTAGCCTCAACACCTCAAAGGGATCGATAAACCTCGGGCTCAACTTGCCCTTCCTTCCGAACCTCATAATACCCTTCATCGGCGAGACCTTCAACAATACCTTGTCTCCCTCCATATGTGATACATCGCGCGCTCTCTGATCCGCGTAACTCTCCTGTCTGGACTGTGCTGTGCGGAGCCTTTCCTGAATCAACTTTACCTTCTCTAAGGCATCCTTCACCAGGTCGGTGCCATAAAACTTAGCCTCGCCAGGCTCAAACCACCTGATAGGAGAACGACATCGCCGAACATACAAAGCCTCAAATGGAGCCATCTTGATGCTGGACTGATAACTATTATTGTAAGCAAACTCGGCCAAAGGCAAGAACTGGTCCCACTGATCTCCAAAGTCAATCACATATGCCTTTAGCATGTCCTCCAATATCTGAACTGTACGCTCTGACTGACCATCAGTCTGAGGGTGGAATGATGTGCTGAGATCTATCTGGGTACCCATCTCACTATGCAATGCTCTCCAGAAGTGCGAGGTGAACTGAGGACCTCGATCTGATATAATGGACACCGGCACACCGTGCAACCAGACTATCTCCTGAATGTAGATCTGGGCCAACCTCTCTGAAGTATATGTAGTAGCCACTGGAATGAAATGTGCCGATTTGATCAATATATCCACAATGACCCAAACCGCGTCAACCTTCCACAAGGTCCGAGGCAACCCAACCACGAAGTCCATAGTGATGCGCTCCCATTTCCACTCAGGAATGGGCACCTGCCGAAGTAGGCCTCCTAGCCTCTGGTGCTCATACTTAACCTGTTGGCAATTAAGACACCTAGCCACATACTCCACAATGTCCCTCTTCATCCGCCTCCACCAGTAATGCTGCTTCAAATCACGCTACATCTTCATAGCACCAAGATTAACAGAATACCGAGAACTGTGTGCCTCCTCTAGAATCCTCCCTCTAAGGCCATCGACATTAGGAACACATAAACGGCCCTGAAGTCTCAGAACACCATCCTCGCCAATAGTAACCTTCTTGGCACTACCTTGAATCACTGTCTCCCTAAGCTCTGCTAAGCACGAATCATCAAACTTCAAGCCTTAATCTCTCCCAATAACGAAGACTGAGAAACCACATGAGCTAAAACTCGACGAGGCTCTGAAAGGTCTAACCTCACCATGCGATTAGCCAAGGACTGAATGTCCAAGGCTAGAGGTCTCTCCTCTGCTGCAATATAAGCCAAGCTACCCATACTCTCTGCCTTCCTGCTTAAGGCATCTGCTACAGCATTTGCCTTGCCCGGATGATAAAGAATGGTGACATCATAATCCTTCAACAACTCAAGCCATCTGCGCTGCCTCAAATTAAGATCCCTCTGCTTGAATAAGTGCTGCAAGCTGCGGTTGTCTGTATAAACCTCACAGGACACCCCATACAAGTAATGCCTCCAAATCTTAAGAGCATGAACAATCGCCGCCAACTCTAAATCGTTCACAGGGTAATTCTTCTCATGAACCTTCAGCTGGCGCGATGCATAAGCAATAACTCTCCCTTCCTGCATCAATACACACCCCAAGCCAATGCGGAAAGCGTCGCAATATACTGTATACATCCCAGAACTGGAAGGCAATACTAGAACTGGTGCTGAAGTCAATGCTGCCTTGAGCTTCTAAAAGCTCACCTCACACTCGTCGGACCACCGGAACGGGGCATTCTTCTGAGTCAATCTAGTCAATGGGGCGGCAATAGAAGAAAACCCATCACAAATCGGCGGTAATATCCTGCTAGACCCAAGAAACTCCTGATCTCTGTAGCTGAAGTAGGACGCGACCAACTCTGAACTGCCTCAATCTTCTGAGGATCAACCTTGATACCTCTGCGGATACCACATGCCCCAAGAATGCCACGGAGTCCCACCAGAACTCACACTTGGAGAACTTAGCATATAGCCTTTGTTCCCGCAAAGTCAAGAGCACAACTCTCAAATGCTCCTCGTGCTCCCCCAGGCTACGTGAGTAAATCAAGATGTCATCAATAAAGACAATGATGAAGGAATCAATATACGGCCTGAACACCCTATTCATCAAGTCCCTGAATGTTGCTGGGGCATTAGTCAAGCCAAAAGACATCACCAGGAACTCATAGTAGCCATATCTCGTACGAAAAATAGTCTTCAGAACATCTGATGCCCGAATCTTCAACTGATGATATCCCGATCTCAAATCAATCTTAGAAAACACCCTAACACCCTCCAACTGGTCAAACAAATCATCGATGCGCGACAAAGGATACTTGTTCTTAATGGTGACCTCTTTCAACTGGCGGTAATCAATACACATCCGCATAGACCCATCTTTCTTCTGCACAAATAGGACTGGAGCACCCCACGATGATACACTCGGTCTGATAAAAACCCTTAGCTAATGTGATGACCTAAAAAGGGGTCATCTTATGTGAATCTAATTTTGACTATGTTCCGAGGCCCCAAAAGCCTTCGTTAATCTCACCTCGATATGCGTGCGCATCCCGGGCGCGTAGCCGGGGAGACTTTATGTGAAAACTTGATTAAGAGTCTAATTGATGATAATTAATTGAATAAATTTGAAAATATAGGACTTGGGAGAATGCCCGGAATCAAATTCCGAGGACCCAAGTCCGAGAAATGAATTTTTAAAGAAAATTATTTTATGAAAATATTAAAGGCTTATGAAAATGAACCTTGATGTGAAACCTGTGCTGCCGGGCCCGTATTATGATTTAGGAGCCCGAAACAGGTTCAATATGTGTTATTTAAGATATCTGTAAAATTTGGTAAGAAACGGACTTATATTGATTGGTTTCGGATCAAAATAAGAAAATTGGAGTTAATGAAGTTTTGAGGATTTTTAAAGAATTTGAAATTTGGCTTGAAATGTGATTTTATGTTCCTGAGGTCCGAATGAAATTCTGAGACCGGGAATAGTTCCTTTATGTCATTTATAACTTGTCTACAAAATTTGAAGTCATTCCGAGTAGTATAGGCCGGTTCGGCGCATTGAAGTGAATTCTAGAATTTCAAGTTCTTAAGTTTTGATTCAATTTGGTTTTGTGGTTTAATTCTGAGTTTCGTTGTTGTTATTCAGGTTCCGGAAGTTCGTGCGAGTCCGTATCATGAATACAGACTTGCCGGTGCTTTGGACGGGGTCCCGAGGGGCTCGGGCGTGTTTTAGACCCCAGGGAGCTAAGTTGGAAAAACCAGAATTTCTGCTATCTGGTTTCCTTCTCTGCGATCGCAGAAGGTGGGTTGCGATCGCGGAGAAGGATTTTGCTGGGCTGTTGATTGTTCTCTGCGATCGCAGCTTCCCCTTTGCGATCGCAGAGGTCTGGGTTCCACACCTTCGCGATCGCAGCCTTTTATCGCGATCACATAGAGTCGCGTCTGGGCCGGGTGAGTTTGTTCTTCGTGATCGCAGGACCTCTGCCGCGATCGCAGAGGTCTGGCCAGTTGTCCTTCGCGATCGAAGGACCTCCGCCGCGATCGCAGAGGTCTGTCCATTTGGCCTTCGCGATCGCATGCCCCTTGTCGCGATCGCAGTTAAGGAATCCCTGGGCAGTTTTATAAAATACGGGACTTAGCATTTTTCCTCCATTTTCATCTTCCTCCTCAAGTTTTTAGAGAGCTCTTCAAGGGACCTTCCACCACTGTTATTGAGGTAAGTAAATTCCATAGTTTTACTAGTTTCAAACATTAATTCTTAGTTAAATTCACTATTAAATTATCTAAAACCATAGAATTAGGTAGTAATTTTAGGGTTCTTGAGGATTTTGTGATTATCCGTTTTAGGCCATGAATTTAAGTAGAAATCACACATTAATGATCCTTAGGCTATGGGTGAGTGATTCCTTCGAGAATTTTCGAAATTCGATCATGCGGGACCGGGGTTAGAATTTGGAAATTCTTCAAGAATTGCGACTTTTATTGAATAGCTAAGATAATTTATCACATTGTGCATGCATTTATGTTATTGTATACCTTTTGGCTAGTTGCGAGTCCTCGGGTGTAGAGTTCGGAGTTTCGGGCGCAATTGTGGTCTGAGGGGTAGATTCGACACGAGGTGAGTCTCCTTTCTATCCTTGTAAGAGGGAATTGTCCGCATAGGTGATGTATATGCGATGTGTAAATATTTTGGGGGCTACGTACACGCCAAGTGGTGAGAGTCCGTACGTAGAGGCTATTATTGTTATGTCCGGGTAGTTAGGCCCACATCATGCCTTGTATGCTTTCTCGTAATGCCTTATATGCTTATCTCGTAATGCCTGATATGTTTTCCTTGTAATGCTTTATATGATTCATTGTGACGCCTTATGTACTATGAAAGTATGTTTTGCATAGTGTTATTTCCTCTGAGGCTTTATGGAAAAATATTTGAATGGCAAGGAATTTGTTATGGAAAGTAAGTATTGAAAGATTATGGGATCGGGCCGTACGCCACGACAGGTTTGAGAGTGATTATGTCTATATAGGATCAGGGCGTACACCACGGCAGAGTTGAAAAGAAATTGTGAAATATATATGGGATCGGGCCGTACGCCACGACAGGGTTGAAAGTAATTGAATATATATATGGGATCGGGCCGTACGCCACGGCAGTGTTGAGAAATTATAAAATATATGGGATCGGGTCGTACGCCACAACAGTGTTGAAAAGAAATTGAAATGAATATGGTATCGGGCCGTACGCCACGGCGAGTGTAGAAGGTACTTTATGGGAGCGGGTCGTACGCCACGGCGGATCTAAGAATTTGTGATTATTGTATCGTTCGGTGGTCTTACCCTTGAAAGTGCTTTATTGTTTAGTTCAGTATTTGTTTTGATTTCTGCCCTCGATATATATACTTGTTGCTTATTGCCCTGACATGCTTACTGTATTTCATCATATTTTATCATATGTTATTACTGTTGGACTTTAGTGAGTATCGAGTCGACCTCTCGTCACTACTTCTTCGAGTTTAGGCGGGATACTCACTGGGTACATATTTATTTAATATGTACTCATGCTGCACTTTCTTTTCTTTTCTTTTCTGTACTTGACTGTACAGGTCTGGAGGCTGGTACGTCTGATTATCAGGCCGGTACTAGATATTGATAGCGTGATCATACTTCACGGTGAGCTTCTTTCCCGGCGACTTCCTAGCAGCACCCTGGAGTTCTTTGTTATATTCTCTGTCCATTTTATTCAGACTGAGACCCTGTATATATTGTAGTCATTGTATATTTAGTAGTTGCCCGTGGCACTCGTGAAACTAGTTCCTAGCATACATGTTGTGTATATTTTGGGTTGTTGGATGTACATATGTTATGCGACATGCCTATTGGTTGATTTTCCGCGCTTGTAGTTTTATTTCACATCACCGCCATTATCATGTTTATATCTTTTTAAAATTGGTTAAAAGATGAAATTTGCGTAACGGGGAATGGTAACATTTAGCGTTTCTATATTGGCTGGCCTAACCTCGCCGTTGGGCGCCATCGCGACCTGAATCGAGATTTGGGTCGTGACAACGTGTATCAGAGCACTAGGTTCACGTAAGTCTCACGAGTCACGGGCAGACCTAGTAGAGTCTTGCGGATCGGTACGGAGATGTCTGTACTTATCTTTAGGAGGCTATGGGGTGTTAGGAAACTTCCCTTTACTCATATCCTGTCGTGCAATCTATGATGTACTCAAACCTATTCTTCTATTCTCTCATAGATGGTGAGGATGCGTGCATCCAATGTTCCTGGTCCGGGAGAGGCCGCTGCCCCGGCCGCCCAAGGTCGGGGTAGAGGCAGGGGCAGAGCACCTTCTCAAGGCAGGGGACGAGGGCGTCCCAGAGCTACGCCAGTGGCACCACCAGAGGACCCCATTTTGGAGGAGCAGGATGAGGTGCCTCCAGTAGCACCTGCTCCAGTGGATTTCATGACGGGGCAGGTTTCTAGGAGGTCATGGGCCGTATGCTGAGATTCATGGACACTATGTCTCAGGCTGGTTTATTTCCAGCCGACCCTACTACTTCTCAGGCGGGAAGGGGAGTTCAGACTCCTATCGCTCAGGCCATAGGTCAGGCAGCAGCAGCACGTCATACCCCGGACACACCGCCCGTGGGAGGGGTTCAACTCGTAGTAGCATCCCCAAAGCCCAGGCCAGTTGCAGAGGGTGACCAACAGAAGATGTTGGATAGATGGACCCGACTTCTCCCTCCAATCTTCGGGGGTGAGCGGGGAGAAGATGCTCAGGATTTTATTGATAGGTGCAGGGACAGACTGCACAACATGAGGATTTTGGAGTCCCATGGAGTGGATTTCACCACATTTCAGTTAGAGGGCAGAGCTCGCAGGTGGTGGCAGTCATATATTCTCAGCAGGCCAGCAGATTCTCCTCCTGTCACTTGGGATCAGTTCGCTCAGCTATTTCTAGACAGATACATTCCACCTTCTGAGAGGGAGGATCTACGGGGTCAGTTTGAGCTACTAGAGCAAGGGAAGATACCAGTGACCGATTATGAGGCTAGATTTTCCGAGAGGGTGCAGCGGTTTGTGGCAGGCTTGCATCCAAGTATTAGGGCCTCTATGTCCAGAGAGGTAGACATGGGTACCCCATACCAGCTTGTAGTCGAGATAGCTCAACGGATTGAGGGTTACCATATGAGGAGAAGGGAGCAGGGTCAGCCAGGTCAGCAGGACAAGAGGGCCAGGTTCACAAGTGACTTCAAGGGTGCTCCAGCTAGGGGTAGAGGTCAGTCCGGAGGCGGCCAATTCAGTAGGCCTTCATATTCAGCACCCCCACTACCTCCTAGGGGTATTTCACCGAGGCCTCAGTTCGGTGCTATGCCAAAGCGTTCCTATCATCCCCCACCTACCTACGGTGCACCCAACAGTTATTCCAGTCATCAGAGATTCTCTAGTCCCTATTTCAGTGCCTTACCGGAGGGTTCACATTTCCCTCCAGCTATTCAGGGTTCTTCCTCTTTCGGGCAGCGGGCTGTAGCACCAAAAGGTTGTTTCGAGTGTGGGGAGCCGGGTCATACATGGAGGTTTTTTTCCCACGTATCGGGGCAAGGCAGTGCATCAGAGTTATCAGCCTAGGAGTTCAGCACCAGTAGTCCGGTCGCCTCGAGGTGGAGGACAAGTCGGCAAGGGTCGTCCTAAATGGGGAGGCTAGTCAGGAGGAGGTCAGTTAGTTCCTGTTCACTCTGGGGGAGTTCAGTCTTCAGGAGCCTCAGCCAGATTTTATGCCATTCCGGCCAGATCAGATGCAGTGGCCTCAGCTGCCGTAATCACATATATTATCTCAGTATGTGGTAGGGAGGCTTCGGTACTATTTGATCCGGGATCCACGTATTCATATGTTTCTGTACTATTTGCTCATTTTCTGGATATCCCTCGTGATTCCTTGTGTTCTCCTATATATGTGTCCACTATTGTGGGTGATTCTGTGGTGGTAGACCGAGTCTACTGGTCTTGTGTGGTCACTTTCTGCGATTTCGATACTAGAGCAGATCTTTTATTGCTGGATATGATTGATTTTGAGGTTATCCTAAGCATGGATTGGCTATCTCCTTATCATGATGTGTTAGATTGCCATGCCAAGACAGTCACTTTAGCCATGCCTGAGTCACCTAGACTAGAATGGAGAGGTTCTTCTGTTAGTGCCTCCAGCCGGGTTATTTCCTTCATAAATGCTCGACGTATGGTCGAGAAGGGTTGTCTGGCTTACCTTTCTTATGTGCGGGACACCACCAACGAGTCTCCTACCATTGATTCAGTACCTGTTGTTCGAGAGTTTCCGGATGTGTTTCCTTCGGATCTTCCAGGCATGACTCTAGATCGAGATATTGACTTCTGTATTGATGTGGCTCCAGATACCCAGCCTATTTCCATTCCCCCTTATCGTATGGCTCCTAAGGAGCTGAAAGAGTTGAAGGAGCAGCTTGAGGAGTTGTTATCCAAGGGGTTCATCAGGCCGAGTGTGTCGCCGTGGGGTGCTCCAGTCTTATTTGTGAAGAAGAAGGATAGGTCTATGCGGATGTGCATTGACTATTGCCAGCTAAATAAAGTGACCATTAAGAATAAGTATCCTCTGCCGCGCATCGATGATTTGTTTGATCAGTTACATGGTGCTCGAGTGTTTTCCAAGGTTGACTTGAGATCGGGTTATCATCAGCTGAGGATTCGGGCTT